>CABHPR010149902.1:0-25873 GCA_902168415.1 Peromyscus melanophrys
AAAGTATGATAGACACACACTTCAAAGACAAAATGGAACTTTTTTATGTATGTTTTATATGTATATCTATATATACACATATCTGTAAACATAGATTAGAGTTTAATATACATAACTAATCCCTGTTAAATTTAACAAAGGACTATTGCATCAGATTTGATTTTAATGAAAATAACTGCAATTTATATTGTAGGAAATCCAACAATAGTTATTACTTGCATTTAACTAAAATGTCCTTCAAAGGAAAATTATTCCAATTTTCCTGTCCCTCATTTGATTTAATCAGAGTTTAAAATAATATTTCCAAAGTTCACATTTAGCACCAAAATTTATCTGAAACTTCTCATTATTGGACGACAATTCCCTTTAATACTAATTAGCTACCTGAAAATTATCTAGTTCTCTCTGGCTATATCAAGGGGAACCAAAGTTGTTTGTTCAGCTGCTAAAATATTTCCCCCGACTACACATACCCACCTCAGAATCTTCCACAGTAAGAAGCCTCAACATCTCGAAGCATTCTGGATGCTCACCAGATTCTCAGGTGATATAGAAAGCTCACCTGATTCCCATTAGAGGCTGGAAGCTCAGCAGATTCTCAGTGGATGCTGATAGCTCACCTAATTATCACCTGATAGAACGCTGTGCCAAGCAGAGCTGAGTCTGAAGCTACCTTTTATCACATCCACCATCTTCTGGATTCTTCCCTACTCTTTGATCAAGTTCCATGTTTTGCACTAGAATGATCCATTTTACTCAACAAAGTTTGATATTAGTATCACTCTGCAAGAAAAGAAGAAACATTTTCAGTTAGAAATTGGTTTAAAAAAATGAAAGTTTCTGACCCCATCACTTTCAATTCACAGATACTAAATGAAAAGAATCACAATATATGCCACATAAAGTTGTGTCAAGATGCATCCTCTTTTTTAATTTTTTATTAAGAAATTCTTTATTTATGTTACATACCAACCACAGATCTCCTTCTCATCCCTCCTCCTGATCAACCCCCAGCCTTCCCATCCCAAACCTCCCCCCAACCCCCTCCTCTGAAAAGGTAAGGCCTCCCATGCAGAGTCAGCAAAACCTGGTACATTCAGTTGAGACAGATCCAAGCCTCCTGCATCAAGGCTGTGCAAAGTGTCCCACTGTAGATAATTGGCTCCATCTTCTTAAATGTAGAAGAGTTCTTAACAAAGTATTTGCCTCACAGTCAATAAAAAGACATTATACTTTGCTTCTTCCTATAAGCAAAGTGCTAGAGAGGCCCACAGAAATCCACAAAGATACCCCCACAATAGACTGCTGGAAATGGTGGAGAGACAGCCCGAACTGACCCACTCTGGTGATGGGATGGCCAAACACCCTAATTGTCATGCTAGAAACCCCATTCAATGACTGAGGGATCTGGAAGCAGTGATCCACAGCTAGGTCCCAGGTGGAGCTCGGGGAGTCCAATTAGCGAGAAAGAGGAGGGTCTATATGAGCGAGAATTGTTGAGACCAAGGTTGAATAAAGCACAGGGACAAATAGCCAAATGAATGGAAACACATGAACTATGAACCAATGGCTGAGGGGCCCCCATCTGGATCAGGCCCTCTGAATGGGTGAGACAGTTGATTGGCTTGATCTGTTTGGGAGGCATCCAGGCAGTGGGACCAGGTCCTGTGCTCATTGCATGAGTTGGCTGTTTGAAACCTGGGGCTTATGCAGGGTTGCTTGGCTCAGCCTGGGAGGAGGGGACTGGCCCTGCCTGGACTGAGTCTACCAGATTGATCTCAGTCCTCGGAGGAGGCTTTGCCCTGGAGGAGGTGGGAATGGGGGGGGAGCTGGGGGGAAGAGGGGGGGGGCGGGAGGGAGGAGAACAATGGAATCCGTGGCTGATATGTAGAATTGAATGGTATTGTAAAATAAAGTAAAATAAAATAAAATAAAATAAAAATAAAAATAAAAAAGACATTATAGTAAGTATAATGACACTTCCAGAGATCTAGTCTCATTTTGATTATTCTAGTCATAATCATAAAGATTCTAATCATTTTTTGTCAAAATTATGTAAATCAAGATTTTGAAGAAATTAATTTAGTCACTAAGAATATTTATATTTTTGAACATTTTCTGTCTTTTGTATATATGATCAAGCATCAATAACAGTTTGCATTCTAACTAAAGTATTTGACCTCCTACATTATGACACAAAGTACTCAAAGCTATGATGACAGTGCAATGATCATCAGAAAGACCCATCCTTTTGATTTGAAACCAAAAAGTTTAAATGTTTTCTTATGTTACTATGTGTTCTGCACCACTCTCTATGAACCTACCCCATTGTCATTTCTTTTTCTTTTTAATTTTAGTTAATTTTATGTATATTAATATTTTGCCTTCATATATGTATGTGTACCCAGGTGTGGTACATGTGTGGTACCCAGGGAGGCCAGAAGAGGATGTCAAATCTGCTGGAACTGGAATTACAGATGGTTGTGAGCCACCATGTGGATATGTGGATGCTGGGAATTGAACTTAAGATCTTTGGGAAAGCAGCCAGTGCTCCTAAACACTGAGCCACCTTTCCAGCCCCTCCCTTGTCATTTCTGAATTGAGATAAACACATAAACATGCCTGACTTTTTATGTTGGCCAGTTAAACTAATACTCTCTCATATGGACACACGTTTACAAAGTAGACATTAACGTGGAGAGCAGAAGCTTAAGTAAATTATAAAATGAAAGAAGGGAAGAGAAGAAGAAAGAAAAAGCAAGTTTAACCATGAAGGAAAAGAAAGAGAATAAATCCTAAAATTAGACATCATGCTGCACAAAACATTGGAATAAATTTAGAGGGCATAAAAGACCACTTGGCTCAATTATAACTGATGAAACTTGTGTTAAATATGAATGGGTAATACTGATGGCGTGTATTCCTGTCAGATCTGAAGGAATATAGTCATTAATCCATTGTTGTGGTGAATGTAGTCATATAACATTCATGGAAAAAAGTTTGGCCATCTCCTAAATGTTATCATTCACATGCCCAATAAATTCTGAGCATAAAATACTTCCTATATCAGGCTTAGGTTAATCAAATAATGACCATTATAACAAGATAACCAACTACATTATATTAAAATACATTTGCTATTAAAAGTGACATGATATTGGGCACTCTGAAATAGTATGCAATATATTTATTTACAAAAAGTCATATTACAAAGCAAAAAATGAAGTCCACATTTACTGACAGAAAAAGTAATAAGATTGTGTATCTTTGTGTATAAATGTGCATGCAGATTTCCTCTAGAAAGAGACCAAAAAAAAATCTATAACAGGAGTCACCATGCTGAAAAGCCAACAGGCAGCAGGAAAGCAGCTTGAAAAGTGACTCATATTTTATTCTTTTCTTTTTGGGAATTTGTGTATTTGTTATGTATCATAAATTCAAAACCTAAAACATATAGAACTGTCCAATGGGTAACAGTGATCAAGGAAGACCTTAAGAGTGAAAAGAAAATATGACGGCACATATGTATGAGAACGTCATAAGAAATCCATTGATCTATTTGCTAACTTAAAATACTACTAAGAAAATGCCCCAGTAGAGATTGTGGTACTTGTTTCATTAAGCAGAGGCTTAAACACTGCATTATCTGCAATATTTCACTCAGTTCATTAGAAAAACAATGAGAAGTCAGCATTTGTGATGTGTTTTGTTGTAAACACCAGGTATGAGCTGGAGGACAGGCTGACCATCAGTCTCAGAAACACATGATTCATCTGGTAAGATGGAATGAATACATATCTGTATCTATTTTGCAGAGTGTTTTTCAAATTCATTTAATTATGTAACTACTTTTGATACATGTCACTTTGAATACTTAAACCACACTGTCAGTGACAGGCAATAGGAAGAGACACTGTTGTGTTCTCTTCCCTTCCAGGAAGCATGCTCATTGATAGGTGATGATGGTGATGACAAAGAAGGAAAAAAGAAGACAATGAGGAGGAGGAAGAGGTCTAATATATAATTAAAGAAAATTCAGAAGTAGAAGTTTTTAACATCTGGCATCATGCTGTCTACAGTTTTAGACTTCTCACAGAAGTAAGAATGTTGAATAAGACTGTTGGGCATAGAATTACTTAAACACCAAGTAAATGGCTGGTAAGTATGAAAGACTATTGATATTTTTTCATTGTTTTCAAAGGAACATTATGAAAAGTGTAGGTAAACCTGAATAAATAGTATGCAACATTGGGTCTGAACCCAAAATATTTTGTATATCAGGGAAGAGTAGTGTGTGAACACAATGATGAGAGATAATGAGATCCACTGTAAATTCATAAGAATAATCCACCTTTATTTAAAGCAAAGGTTCTCAACTTGAGTGTTGTGACTCCTTTGGAGTGGAATTACCCTTTCACAGGGGTCACCTAAGACCATCAGAAAATACAGATATTTATATTATGATTCATAATAGTAGCAAAATTACAGTTATGAAGTGTAGTGGCCCAAATTACTCAAGGTCAGAGAATCTGAGCTTGCTTTACCCAGCAGGGCTGCATAATAGGATGATTTGGTCACGGTTGTGGTTACCAGGTGTTTGGAAGGGTCTACACTTAGCTCTGTGGTGTGCCTTAATCTAGCAAGGTGAGGTCTTTTGCCCCACCCCTTGGTGTATAGAAAGCCCTTTTGAATAAACAGAAAAATCCGTTGGGTATTGACCCAGATCCTCCTGAAGCTATCTTGTGTTTCTGTCTTTCTTCTCGTCAGCTAGGTCTCTC
The DNA here is from genome assembly GCA_902168415.1 of Peromyscus melanophrys. Lineage (NCBI taxonomy): Eukaryota > Metazoa > Chordata > Mammalia > Rodentia > Cricetidae > Peromyscus > Peromyscus melanophrys. Next base: position 4,779 of record CABHPR010149902.1, read on the forward strand.
TTTCTACATAATATTTTCTTATCCCTCTCTCCTCCTCATAGGAATCCTGAAAAAAGTGGGAGCTGACCTCCCACAATGAAATAGTTTTATGATTGGGGTAAACCCAACATGAGGAACTGTATTAAAATTTGCAGAATTAGGAAGGTTGAGAAGCACTGGAATACTCTCTTTTATACTTGTCACCCTTAGTGTAATTAGTCTAGGAACGGTTGGTGAACCAATTCTGGATAGCTAAATGAAAAAGAAAACATGGTTAGAACTCCCAGAATGCCATCTTACAAAAGAATAAAGTGCCAGGTGTTTATTTGATCTTCCACCACTATCTCCATTCTTTCCAGGAGAGAAGTCACATCCTGTAAATGGTCCACTGAAATTTTGGGAAACCCTGGTTCATAAGCGCATCCATAAGCTTATACACACCAATGTTAGTCTTTGTATTGCCAGACTTTCTCTTAAGTGTGTGTGTGTGTGTGTGTGTGTGTGTGTGTGTGTGTGTGTGTATACACACTTGGTTTTGTTATTTCCAACAAAATATATTTCTGACAAATAAAAATGGCATTTGAAAAGCATTGCTATAAAAGTGCATGTTACAGGAAAAACAAACTGACATAAATATAAAAAGAGCACAGGTTGGAAATAATCAAATCTCCATCCTAAAGTAAATATGTGTGTGTGTGTGTGTGTGTGTGTGTGTGTGTGTGTGTGTGTGTGTGTGTGTAACTGTCCTTATATGCAAACATTGCTAAGGAATACAAGGAATGCTTTATTCAATTTCATATGATAATGTTTGTTCTGAAACAATGAAGAGTAAGTAAAATATATCATGATTTCCTAATTTTTAGTCTTTAATTCTGAGGAGAAGCATGCCTATTTAGTAATTAGATGAAAGGGGAGAAACTAAATTTTGCTGGATTTTGTTAGTTTGTAGGGCTAGCGGGCTGCTTCTGATCTTTTTCAATCAATCCCATAGACAGGTAAATAGAGAAACCTCTCGCCACTAGATCCTAAAAGAACACCAAGTTTTTAATGAAAGAGAATCATTCTGCTTGCTCTTTATGACTGCATTGCCCTGGACCACAGGAACGTGGGACATATTTAAGAAACAAGTAGCCTTTAATCCCAGCACTCGGGAGGCAGAGCCAGGCGGATCTCTGTGAGTTCGAGGCCAGCCTGGGCTACCAAGTGAGCTCCAGGAAAGGCGCAAAGCTACACAGAGAAACCCTGTCTCGAAAAACCAAAAAAAAAAAAAAAGAAAAAGAAAAAAGAAAAAGAAACAAGTAGATCAAAGGTTTTGTGGCTGGGTTGGTGTCCCAATCCACCCACTGGAAGTCTTGCTAGTTACAGGAGAGGACTGGTTCAGGCTCCATATTCCCCATTCCTAGAAGTCTTTACTAAGGTCATGCTAATAGATTCCTGCTAGCTTCCATTGCACTAAGTTTCTAGCTCTTGCCAGAGATGCCCCCAATTCCAGTAGTCTCTACCACTTCCCACTCCCTCCATCCTCCCCAACCTGATCCCTCCTGTTCCCACCCATAACCCCCTCTTGAGCCCTCCTTGTTACTTAGCTTCCCTGAGTCTGTAGGTTGTAACATGATTATCCTTTACAGCTACCATCCACATATGAGTGAGTACGTACGGTGTTTGTCTTTCTTTGTCTCGGTTACCTCACTCAGGATGGTCTTTTCTAGTTCCATCCATTTGTCAGTAAATTTCATGATGTCACTGTTTATAACAGCTGCATGTAAATACACCACATTTTCTTCATCCATTCTTTGGTTGAAGGACAGCTAGGTTGTTTCCAGTTTCTGGCTACTAAGAACAAAACTGAAGTGAGCAGAGTTGAGCAAGTGTCCTTGAGGTATGGTGGGGCATCCTTTGGGTAATTGCCCAGGAGTGGTATAACTGAGTCTTGAGGTAGATCTCTTCCCAATTTTCTGAGAAACTGCCATATTAATTTCCAAAGTGACTATGTAAATAAATTTGCATTCCCACAAGCAATGGAAGAGTATCTTTGCCAGCATGGGCTTTCACTTGTGTTTTGATCTCAGCCATTCTGACAAGTTGTCTTAAAGTTTCTATGGCTGTGAAGAGACACCATGGCCATAGGAACTCCTATAAGGAAAATATCTAATCGGGGTGGCTTGCTTACAGTTTCAGAGGTTCAGTCCGTTATCATCATGGAGGAGAGCACGGTAGCATACAGGCAGACATGGTGCTGGCTACATCTTAATCAGAAGGCAACAGGAAATGGGCTCTCTGTCACACTGATCTAAGCCTGAGCAAAAGAAACCCCAAAACCCACTTCCACAGTGACACGTTTCCTCCAACCAGTCCACGCCTACTTTAAACGGCCACACCTCCTAATAGTGCCACTCCCTTTGGGATTGTGGGGGTTAATTACATTCAAACGACCACACAGGTGTAAGATGGACTCTCAGTGTTGTTTTGATTTGCAACCTTCAACCTACAATTTGCTCTGCCTACAAGGTGTACTAGGGTAAAGGTGGTGTAGAAATTGTGGGAGTGGCCAATCAATGACTATTCCAACTTGAGACCCATGCCATGAGAGGGAACTCACTCCTGACACTGCCTGGAGGGCCAGAACACAGAGGCTGGACAGCCCAGAGACCTAGGAAAGAACCAAACAGAACTAGCAAAATAAAAAAGTCAATGAAATGATTCTTAATGATATTCTGCTGTACTCATAGATTGGTGCCTAGTCCAATAGTCATCAGAGAGGCCTTACCAAGCAGCTGATGAAAACAAATGCAGAGACCCACAGACAAACACTAAGAAAACCTTGGGGAATCCTGTGGAGTACAGGGAAGTGGGTTAAAAAGCCCACTGAATCAACTAACCTGAGCTCATAGAAGCTCACAGAGACCAAACTGACAACCACGGAGCCTGCATGGGACTAACCCAGGCCCTCTGCATATATGTTACAGTTGTGTAGCTTGATTTTCCTGTGGAACTCCTAACAGTGGGAGCAGGGGCTGTCTCTGACTCTGCTGCCTACTTTTGGGAGTCTTTCCTCCTCCGGGTTGCCTTATACAGTCTTAATAGGTGAGGAGGTGCCTAGTCTCACCGCAACTTGATATGCCATGAACGGCTGATACACGTGGGAGGCCTGCCCTTTTCTGAAGAGAATTGGAGATGGAGTGGATTCAGGATTAGGAGGCTGAGAGGAGAGGAGGGAAGGGAAACTGTGGTTGGGATATAAAAACAAACATAAATAAATAAATAATTTCTTATGTAATTACTATTCCACACAGTATTTCTGTACAGTGCTGAGGGATCATACCGAGATGACTTGTTAACGTTAAGTCTCAATCCCAGGACAAGTCTCATGTGGGCTCCTGCCAGCACTTCTACCCACTCCCCTAACGTAAACTCTCCGGGCCAACCACTGGGCTTCCCTTCCCCCATCATCTGATCCCTATACATGCTCAGCCATTTCGGACACCTGGTCTCTTGGTTCTTCTTCCTCTCTTTGCTTCTTGGATTATTGCCCTCTTTGGGTTCCTAGGTTCTCTCTTTCCTCCTCCCCTCTCTTACTTTCTCACCCCGACTTCCCAAAGACCCCTGTTCAGTCTGTTGGCCGTGTTCAGTCTGGACCTTTCCAGTTGGTTCTGGCTGTTACCCCTCATATCTACAATAAACGTTCTCCTTAACATATACCTAGGAGTGTCATGTCCTCATTTTATTTTATTTTTTTCTTTTTTATTCCAGACTTAGTCTCAAACCCAGGACAAATGGCTAATGGAGGTGCCTATTTAACATACCAAAGGAGATGGTTGCAGCCAGGTTCTCAACAACTACCTGTTACAGAGTTATCCTGGCAGATAAACTCCACTCCAGCCCTAAACTCTCCAGCCCAGGGCTGGGCTTCTCTTCCTGTAGATGTAACCATCTTGTTAAATAAGAAACACAGAGCCAATGCAGAGATAAAAGCCCAAGAGGTCAGAGCTAAGAGCTAAATCCTTACCCTTCACTGCTGCTGTTGTCCTCTTCAGCCAAGAGAGCTACTTCCTGTGTGTTTGTCTTTATATAGTCTTTCTGTTCTGTCTTCCCATTGGTTGTAAACCCAACCACATGACCTCCTCATCACTGCCCATCTATACAGACCTCCAGGCCTTCTATGGTTGGTATTGAGATTAAAGGCGTTTGTCTCCATGCTGGCTGTATCCTTGAACACACAGAGATCTGCCTAGCTCTGCCTCCCAAGTGCTGGGATTAAAGGCGTGCACCACCACCACCACCACCACCACCACCACCCAGCTTCTGCTATGGCTTGCTATTAGTTCTGACCCCCAGGCAACTTTATTTATTAACATACAAATAAAATCACATTTCAGTACAAATAAAATATCACCATACCTTCCCCCAGCTTCTTTGATTCCTATACAACCCAGACATTTTGGCTATGCCGATCTTGTTCTCCTGGTCTCTTGGCTCCAGGCTGGCTCCACTCCTAGGTCTCTCTTGGTCCATTTGCTCCCTCTCTCTTCCTCTCTCACTCTCTCCACACCCCTCCTCTCATGACCCAGTTCAGTCTGCTGACTTGGTTCAGTCTGGACACTTCCAGATGCTTCTGTCTGTGTGTTCCCTTATTATCTGCAAACCTTCTCCTCCACTACACCTTGGAGCAGTCCTGTCTTTTTTTTTTTTTAATTTTAACTGGCTAGGAGTTAAAGTGGAGGAAGATATCTATAAACATTATACACAAATGCCACAAGAGTTCCAGCTCAATGCATGAATTCGACCCTGGCTTGGGGGAGGTTGTTGGGGGTTAAAGCTTGGGCTGTGATGGTGATGCAGCGGGCATACTCCAAATCACTGACATCAGGGAAGGATGATTCATTCTCTGAGAGTTCTCAAGTCTCCTTCTCCCAGCTCTCTGTAGAGACTATTTTGGGGGTGAATATAGAAATTGATTTCAGTGCTTGAAAGTGTCTTTGGACTTAGAAGAACCTTTCCTAACACATAAGTATTTCTGTTTACCTCTGTCTTCAGTCCTTCTCTCTGTATTAACACTTGATGTATCCTTCAACTTTCTGAAGAATGATTTTCCATATCCAGGGACTAAAATGAAATCTCTTTTACTCTGGAGGGAAGAAAATCTTCTGTACAGAAGGTTTTCTTTCTCTCTCTTTCTCTTCTAATATTTAGAGTTTCAGGTTGAGTATATATGTTTCTACAGCTCTTTTATAACTTTAGTTATCCATGTGAGAGTGGTGATGCCCGCCCACCTCTTCTAGAACATATGGCTTGCTACTTCTCCTGCACCTGCTGCATCCCTCACTGAGGCCACAGCAGTGTGCTGAGTCCTCCACTCTGTCCCCTTGGCACTCTGGCAGCTTTGGGTGAAGAATAAGAAAAGAAGCAGAGTTTGGAGAGATGGCTCAATGGTTAAGAGCACTGGTTGTTCAAACAACTCCCCACCGCTCACATGGAATTTCATCACCACTGCAACTTTAGCATCAGGAGATTCAATGCCCCCTTCCAATTTCTAACTGAGCCCAGGTGCAAGTGGTGCATAGATATAGACTCTGAAACACACACACACACACACACACACACACACACACACACACACACACACACACACACACACTTTTTTTAATTAAAAAAATATATTTGATCTTTTTTCCCTGTTATAGTTCTTTGCCTTGGCTTAGCAGTTCACTCTCTGAAGTTTGGTTTATTAAATCCCAGATTTATCAATATCTAAGAAATTAAGGCTCCAGATTTCCTTTTTCAGGATAATCCATAATCCCTTCATTGCTTTTCTTCTCTGGCCTCTAAGTGAGTTCTCCATCGTGGAGACCGCCATTCTTTAATACCCCCTTTCTCACTGCTTAGGAATGTTTTATAGTTTGTGGCATCCCTGCCACCATTCCTCACTCTCTAGCCAGCATGGTCAGCTCCCTCTTGCCCCTCAAATCTTATATCACTACATCTCTATGGGCTTCTGAATTCTCTCCATTTCTATGCACTCTGGAAACTTCGGGGGGCAGGGGAAATCTCTGTTGCCTAGCACTAAAGTATCTTAGTTACTGCCCACTCTTGTACCACCTTACCATGCAAAAACCTATTTCTCAGGATCGTGAGTTTTTGAGCAGCTACTTCTCTCAATCCCGAAGCTATTTAAAAGGGTTGAGTATTTCTGAATATTACTGAGTTGTATATATTTTAGTGTGTTTGGATGCTATAACAAAATGTCATCAGCCCAGTAGCTGACAAACAACAAATATTTACTTCTCTCAGTGGGAAGGGGTGCAGGGTCAAAGATCAAAGGCACATGCATATTTTCCTGTCCAGTTTCTTCGTTCATAGGTTGAGGTTTCTAACTATGTTTATATAACACGAGGAGCGAGGAGGCTTTCTGGGACACAAATCTCATTTATGAACCTTGACCTCATGACACACGTGCTGACTTTGCAAAGGTGCAAACTCTTAACATGACTTCATTAGTGACTAGGATTCAGCATAGACATTTGTAGAATGGTGATGTGTCCTATACCCAAACTCGTTGATGATTAGAGTAACAAATATCTGCATATCTCTCTTACTTTAACAAATTGCAAAGTTCTTATATTCGTATACTCTACACTCTCACTTCCATGTTTAATGGTATGGAAGCCATTTTCTTGCTTTATTTCATGATAATTAATTCAATTATAAAATTCTTCAGCCGTATTTTCAATTTAAAATATATTATATATTCAATTATAAGATAATCCAATTATGTATTGTTAAAAATATTCTCAAAATTCAATGTTATGGGTTACCTGGGGACCTTCTTCAGGTGCAGTTTCTATACTAGGTCTGAGCACAGTCTACAGTACATTTAAACTCTCCCTGCAGTAGTTGACCTCCTTGCTCACTGACCATACCAATGCTGTCATAAAACACAATTTTAATTGTTTATTTTTTCTGGAAGTACCTCAGGAAGGCAACAGTACATGAATTCCAGGAAATGGGAGCAAGAATGGGAGCTGGGGTCCCTATTCTAGTCTCCTAAAACTCTGGTAACAGTTGGAAGGTTCTTCCAAGGAAATTTTTATTTCTATACTCCTATTCACTCTGCCCCTGACTCCTGATCCCTCGGGGACATTTTGGAGGCATTGTACTGTTCTAGCTATTCCTGCTCTACTGGGCATTGCTAGCTGCATTTCTGATCATGATTTCACTCTCACTGTCTGGTTCAAAATAAAATTCTAACAGCAGTATCCCTGTTTTAACTTCTCTGAGGCTATGATTATCTTATAGGAGAATAATAAACAAGCAAAATAGATTGAGTTCTACCTCTTTCATGAATTCTGTTTTATAGATCTTAATGTTTTTATTTCCTGTTACATACCCAGTGTACTCTCTACCATTAATTGCTAGATATTTTTGTTCATGATGTTTCTTATTTCCACGGGCAGTTGCTTTGTCCTAGTTAATGATAATTTTATATTCACCTTAAAAGCTATTTCTGTCTCTTTCATGGAAACATAGCAAATCATGTCATCACTTACATGGTTACCTTTCTTTAACATGTACATGTTACAGAAAAAAAAATCAGCGCATGCTTACGTATTTGGGCCTTGTGTGAATTCTTCAAAGGGAAGAACAATTTTTCAAATCACAGATCTTCAGCCCTTGACATAGATAGCCATAAAATTAATGCACATTGAATAATGCAATAGATAAATGAACTATATGAATGTAGACTTTACATATACACACTATTAAAATGTTAGCATAAATATTAACAACTGTACTGAAAAGTGAAAATATATAACTCATCACTTTGATCTGTAGGTACCAGCTACCAAAACTAAGAGAAATACATTTTGCTTTTTAGACTACTATATCTATAAAAGTTTGATACATCAATTCAAGAAAAGTAACACAGTGAGACAAAGCATTTGAAAGGCAGGACATGAGAACATTTGGAGGAAGAATGCCAAAATATTCAGTGGAAAAATAGTCTTTTACAAGTAGTGCCAGGGCAAGTGGGTATCAACATGCCAAAGAAGGGAGATGGCTATTATGTAACTCAGAATAAATCATATGTCTCTGTGTACAAGGAGAAACAGAATTACACAGCATTGTGGCCTTGGATGAATAAGTGATTTCTTAGGTATGTCTTCAAAAGCAAAATAGGAAAAAAAAAAGGGGTGGCAAAAATATACAGGAATTATATATGAACAAATACTTTAACTTATGCTTCAGAGAACATAATCATAAAAATGACTAGAAACTCAAAGAATGGGCACATGTGTCTGGACATCACCATAGCTACTAAGGGCTTAATGTCTAGTGCACACTCTTATCATTGAATGATAATAAAGTAACTCAACTAAAAAATCGACAAAGGTTTGAGTCCATATTTTATCACTATATATAGTGATAAAATGTATATTAATATTAAATATTAAATATATTTAAAATAATATCAGTAATTTGGAAAAATATGACTCATAACTAACATGAGCTACTACTTAGCTCCTAGGATGGCTATCATCAAATTGATAATCACAATGTTGGTGCGATTTTGACAGTTTTTCAAAAAGTGAAACACAGAGGTATCACATGATCCAGCAACTCTACTTCTAGGTCTCCAAATTGAAAACATGTCTTGATCAAAATTTGTATAAAGATGATCATAGCATCAATAATCACAATACCCACACAATAATAACAACCAATGAGTCCTGCTGTTTGACTGCTAAACAGATAAACAAAATAAAATTTATGCAATAGAATATTATTTTACCATTGAAAGGAATGAAGTCCTAACATTGCTTTGACCTGGATAGATCGTATAAACAATAAATCAAATGAGATACGAAAAATAAAGATTACACATAACATTATATCATTTATTTGAAAGGCCACTTATGTATTAGTGGTTGCCAAAGGCATGAATGTGGAGCCACTGCTAAGAGATGTAAGAGATTTTTCACCTGAAGAAAATGGCCTGAGATAATATATTGATGGTGCTTACATGATATCATAAAATATTTTAAAGTGAATACAATGCCATCACTAAATAGAAAACTCAATGTAGTAAATTTAATGATTGTGAACAACAGATCAATGTAAATGGAAAAAATATAAAGATATCTTGACATAACAATGGAGAGGCTTGATAAGATTTCAGAGGGCTAGGAAGATTTCCACAGATGTCAGCCAGTATCAGGAGGCAGAGCATGGCTATTAATGTGTATGTGTTTATCAAAGAATGACTGAGCAAAGTGCTAAGGATGAATATTAAAATTTACTGCTGTGACCAAATACCTGAGAGAAAGACATCAAATAATTAAAAGAAGAAGGCTCCCAGGCTCTGAAGTTTTATTTTGAGGTTCTCTGTCATGTGGCTCTGTCGATTCTGAACCCTACTGAGGGAGAACATTACGTGTGTGAAGACAAGTCAGAAGCGCTACTTCATTTGTGATGTGCAGAAAGCAAAAGAGACAGCGAGTGGTGGTCCACCTGTCAAAGATGGGTTTTCTGTCTTCAGTGACGTGTTTCCTCCAGCTAGACACTCTTCCTTGACATTTATTGTACTATTCTATGTGGGGAATTTCACATATGAGTACTTGTTTGAGCCATTTCCACCCCATGCTTTCCCCCTCCGACATCTCCCCTGCCACTTTCAAGTTCCTTCCGACTTTATGACCATTTCTTCTTTAATTACTATTGTGGACGTATTCTGCTAGTCCATCTAGTGTTTCTTTTAGGTGTATCTGTCTAGGGATGATCACTTGGAGAAAGCTATAGACAATTAATGGCTTCTAAGGGGGAGTCTTCCAGGGATATCCCTCTTAGAGATTGTGCAATCCCACGTGGGACACACCTTCTCAAAGTTTTTGATACCTCCCAAACAGCAGCACCTCTATGAAACCAAGCATTCAGCGTGCAAAAAGGTGGGACATATTTGCACTCAAACTATCAGAGGTATGATGGTATTGTGTAACACACTGTAGGAAGCGAAGGACTGATAAAAGAGGAAGGGAGTGGCACACAATTATGGAAGGACCATAAGTATAATTCTTCCAGACTCTTACAGGATATAAGAAGAATTGCTAAGCAAGTGAGAGGGGTCATTGGAACATGAAAAGGATAGTTATAAGGATGAGAACACAGACTTGCAGAACAACACTGCGAAAATGCAGGTGAGAGATTATCATAGCTTTACTGGGGAGGTGACATCAATACTGAAGATAATACTGGAAGTTTTTTAAATGAAAGAGTCAAATGAATACTAATTGCTAGAGAAAATTTTAGTATTTTGTTCAGGTAAGAAATTTATTCATGCTATTTCCAGTCTCGGGAATTAGTCATGATTTCAGAAAGATTCCTTTAATGCTCTCTATATATAACATAATTATGAAAAAAATTATATATATTTCTTTTCTCCTATCTCTTAAAATTCAACATATCTAAAAAGCTCCTGAATTTCTGTTGCAAATGCTTAAAATGTCATTAAAAAAATAACAATGTCATGTTACAAATGACATGATCTCCTTTTTTATGAATAATACTCATTGTGTTTGTAACTACCTCATGTAATTCAATTTCATGGGCACCAGGTAAATGCTTAGATGTTGTAAATAATAAAGCAATAAACAAATAAATCCAAATATCTCTTTGGTATGCAAACTCAATTTCCTTTAGACATAGACCCAGTAATAGGTTAGCTGAACTAGGTACATGATTTTATTCATGTAGAACTTAAAAACATTGACTGCATAGACATGGAAATATAATTATGGTTAAGGTAGAGGGGGAATATCTCAATATGTAATTAAAAGAATACAATATAGAAGAATAATAGATCTCCAATGATCTATGTGAAAGCAGAAAAAATACATATGTGTGTGTTTGTGTGTGTGTATGTGTGTGTGGTGTGTGAGAGATGAGAAATATATACATATATTCTTATATATATTCATGTATATATTCTTCAAAAATATAAAGACAGTGGATGTCATGTATTCCATGATAAAAAAATAATAATTATGTGAGGCAGTGCAGTAGTACAGTTGAGATTTAATCATTCAACAAGTATACATATACATATATATATATATTACAGTACATTATGTTGCATATGATATACAGTACATTATGTTGCATATGATATAAAAACATAATTATCTGTTCATTTTTATAAAAATTTCAAAATGTAATATGAATACAAATATATGCATACATGGATACTGAGGTTTGAGAGATGGGTCAATGGATTTTGGATTATTTTATGATATATATTTTAGTTTAATTATAACTACATAGTTCCCCCATCCCTCTACTCTCTCCAGCCCCTCCCATGGACTGCTTGCTCTCTCCTGAAATCATAGTGTCTTTTTCTTTAGTTATTGTTGTTAAATGTGTGTGTGTGCCTATGCCCAAATATATAAATGCAGCCTAGTCAGACTGTGTAGTGTCTAACCACTTGGTGTTTGATAGCAACTAAGGGTCACATCAAACCAGGAAGACTATTTCTCATCCTCTCAGTATTAACTGATTGTCTATTGGAATGGCTCTTCTTGTTTTTCAACTTGAACTACATCTGAAATTAACTCAGCCACAACCCAAGTGGCTGAGTATAACTTTGAGGGATTTTTCCTTTTTTAATATTTATTTACTTATTTTACATCCTGATGGCAGTTTCCCCTCCCTCATTTCCTCGCAGACCCTACTCCCCTTCCCTTTGCCTCCCCCGACCCCATTCACTTCTCCTCTGTTGTTTTAAAGGCTGGGCAAGGCAATCAAGTATGAGGAATAGGGTCCCAAAAGCCAGCAAAAGAGTCCAAGATGACCCCTCTCCCACTGTTAGGAATCCCACAAAAATATCAAGTTACACACCTGTAACATATATGCGGAGGGCCTAGATCAGTCCTATGCAGGCTCTCTGGTTGTCGGTTTAGACTCTGTGAGCTCCTATGAGCTTAGGTTAGTTGATTCTGTGGGTTTTCTTTTGGTGTCCTTGACACTCCCTGGTTCCTTCCTCCCTCTCTTCAGTAGGATTCCCCAAGCTTGGCCTGATGTTAGGCTGTGGGTCTCTGCACCTGGTTCTGTCAGTTGCTAGATGAAGGCTCTCTGATGAGAGCAGGCTAGCCCCCAATCCCAGCACATCCCATAGGCAGGGCAGGCTGTCGGTCAAAGATTATCTAGCTGGGTTGGTTTCCCAATCCCTCCACTGGAAGTCTTGCCTGGTCACAGGAGATGGACAGTTCAGACTTGTATCCCCTGTTGCTAGAAATATTAGCTGGGGTCAACTTTGTAGATTCCTGAGAGTTTCCATTTCCTTTCAGGTTTCTACTTGACCCTAAAATGCTCCCCCTTTTCCAGTCATCTCTTTCAGTACTCCCCTCACTCTGCCCATCTGATCCTTCATGCTCCCATCCCCACCTGTTCCTAATCCACCCACCAATTTTTTTCTATTTCTCCTTCCCAGGGAGATCCGAGTGTCCTCCCTTGAGCCCTTTTTGTTATTCACCTCAAGACCCAGCAATACCACTACTGGACATATACCCAAAGAATATATAGCTCCAATGTTAAAATGTCTTATAATAAACATCCCGGTGCCAGATATTGGGATAAATACTGAAAGATCAGAGAGACAAAGGAACAAGCCATGTCTTATACCTCTAGGACTCCTCAGCCTGAAAAAGCCTCTAGCTGAAAGGGACGCTTCTGCTGAAAAGTCTTTAGTGCCTTCTATACCTTTCTCTGCCCAGCCATCACTTCCTGGGATTAAAGATTTGTGTGCTTCCCAGTACTAGGATTAAAGGTGTGCACCACCACTGCCTGGCTCTGTTTTCTCTCCTAGACTGTGTCAATTTTATGTAGTCCAGGGTGGCTTTGAACTCACAGAGATCCAGACAAATCACTTCCTCCAAAGTGCTAGAATTAGAGGTGTGTGCCACCACTGTCTGGCTTCTATTTTTAATCTAGTGGCTTGTTCTGTTCTCTGATCTTCAAGCAAATTTTATTAGGGTACACAATATATCATCATCACATTTCCTCTTTTATGTCTAAAATAACAAAAGAAAGTTATAACTAATATAAGAAAAAACTGTATACATTAAGTATACAGTCAAGAATTACATTAACAATGTCCGGTCCATTAACTTCTGAAAGATTCAGAGAAAATAGTCCATTATTTATCCTATTTTGGTGAGTCCAAAATGTACCTAATTCACTTTCACAAGTTTTATCCTAACTTGTATTGCCAACTGAAAACTATCTTGTTCTTTTCTCTAATCTTCAGGCAAATTTTATTAGGGTACACAATATATCACCACAGCTAAATCATACCATAAGGACACTTGCTCAACTATGTTCATAGCAGCTATATTCATAACAATCAGAACCTGGAAACAACCTAGATGCCCCTCAGCTGAAAAAGGGATAAAGAAAGCCTGGTATATTTACACAATGGAGTATTACTTAGCTGTGAAAACAATGACATCATAAAATTTACAGACAAATGGATGGAATTAGAAAACCTTATCCTAGGTGAAGTAACCCAGACCCAGAAAGACAAGCATGTCATGTATTCACTCATAAGTGGATGTTACATGTAAAGTACAGGATAACCAACCTACAATTCACAGCCACAGAGAGGGGTTTTCTTTTCAATTAAGTCATTTGAAGTGGAAAGACCCACCTTTAATCTGGACCACACCTTCTGGTGGCAGCCTACATAAGGGGTATAAAAGAAGGGAGATCATTGCTGCTTATTGCCTGCTTGCTCTAGTACATGCTGGCAAGTCCAGTCCTTGACTGACATTAGAGCCTACTTCTTCATAATTCTAAAATGTACTGAAGACCAGCCAAAACACTCAGCCTTGTGATCTGAACAACTAAATACTTCATTCTTGCTCCATATATATATATGGGGCAAGCTAAATAAGGAAAAATACAAAATGTACAGTTAAAAGAGAAAAGATGTAGTTTTGTTTTTTTTTGGGGGGGGGGTGTTTTCTTACTCTTTGGAGGTCTGCCACCTAGCTCCCAAATAAATACAAGGAGACTTATTCTTATTTATAAATACCTGGCCTTAGCTTGACTTATTTCTAGCCAGCTTTTCTTAACTTAAGTTATCCCGTCTATCTTTTGCCTCAGGGGTTTTACCTTTCTCTATTCTATATTCCTTTCTTTCCTTCTTACTCCATGGCTGACTAGGTGGCTGGCCCCTGGCGTCCTTCTCTCCTCCTTTTCTCGCTCCTCCCTCTTCTATTTATTCTCTGCCTGGCAGCCCTGCCTATCTCCCTCCTGCCTAGCTATTGGATATTCAGCTTTTTTATTACACCAATTGGCATTACTTAGACAGGCAAAATAACACAGCTTCACAGAGGTAAACAAATGCAACATAAAAGAATGCAACACATCTTTGCATCATTAAACAAATACTCCACAGCAGTAACAAATGTAACACATCTTCAACTAATACTCCACAACGAAAAGGGATACCAGGAGGAGCAATCGAGTTAAATTGAGTGTTAAGGGGATAAACAAATTAAAGAAAAGCCTGTTGTTAAATGGAATAAACAGAGTGGTAACCTCAGGGCAATATCCCAGCTACTCTTATAACTTGTGAAAAGGAATTGAAGAAAACCTCAGAGTCCAGTGTGGTGGTGCATGCCTTTAATCCTAGCACGTAGAAGGCAGAGGCTAGCAGATCTCTAACTTCAAGGCCAGCCTGGTCTTCAGTAAGAGTTCTAGGACAGCCAAGTTTGGGCAGTGAAGGAAACGATCAAAACCAGAAAGCTGGTGAATCAAATGAGGTGGCAATGTTCCAGCCCCAGCAAGCAGCAGAACTTGGCAGCTTCAGTCATGTGGTTCTGGCTTTAGACTCAAGGATAAAAATAAGGGATTATGGAATCTTCCTCCATGACTAGGTAAAGCTGCTGAGGCCAGGTGTGTGGCAGGGGTGTCCCTGCACAGAGGCCCAGAGAGGCCATTGTGTGAAGTTACACAGGTGAAGCCTGGATTGCTTTGGAGCCCCCAAGATGTTGGAGATGCCAGAGCCATAGGATACCTGCTGAGGAAAGCTGCTAAGAGAGAGTGGAACCAACCCAAGAAAAAGAAGTATGTTGGCAGTCAACAAAATTGAAAGGAGTTGGAGATCTGAAGAGTGTTTTGACATCAGATTTGGAGATGTAGAGTTTAGAGTTTGCCCAGCTGGTTTTCAGTCTTGCTTTGGTTCAGTATTTTCTCACTGAGCTCCCTTTTAGATGTATACCCTGTGCCATTGCATGTTGGAAGTATGTAATCTGCTTTTTGTTTTTATTTTACAGGAGATTCCAATTTAGGGATTGCCATGAGTCTCAGAAGAGATTTTGAACTTTTAGACAGGGTTGAAACTGTGGCAGACTATGGCGACTTTTGAAGTTGGACTTTGTAGCAGGGTCCTTGCTGTTGTTCTCTTTGGGGGTGGGGGCCAAGTAGGTGCAGAGTCAAACCACACAGACTCTGGGAGAGTGTCGAAACAACAAGCTCACTTTATTCAGGAAGAGGCAAGCTTTATATACTCTCCACCCGACCCTGGGGGGAGGTCTGATGAATATGCATCAGCTGGTGTGATATAGCTGTCTCTCATTGGTCCAGGTCATCTCCAGATCATGTTTCAGCTGCTGTTGCTAAGACCATCAGGCAGACCCAGGCTGGCTCTTACAAAGTATCTTTTCTACTTGTTTGGGTGGTCTGACCTTCAAGCCCATTAGGGATGAGTCATCCCGCAGGACTTAGTGCAGTTTTGCGTTATGGCTACGGCCTATGGGGGTGAGGGAATGAAATGTGGTTTGAAAAAAATATAACCCCTAAACCCATAGAGAATGACACTATTAGGAGGTGTGGCCTTTTTGGAGTAGGTGTGGCTTTGTTGGAAATGTGTCACTAGGAGGTGGGCTCTGAGGTCTCTGATATTCAAGCCAGGTCAGTGTGACAGTAACTTTCTGTTGCCTATGGATCCAGATGTAGAACTCTCAGCTACCTCTCCAGCATCATGTCTGCCTGCATGCCATCATGTTTCCCACCATGATAATAATGGACTAAACTTCTGAATTGTAAGCCAGCCCAAATTAAATGTTTTCCTTTATAAGTTGCCATAGTCATGGTGTCTCTTCACAGCGGTAGAAACCCTAACTAAGACAATATCCCATTACTAATGATCTTAATTTTTTTTTTTTTTCGAGACAGGGTTTCTCTGTGTAGCTTTGCAAATTTCCTGAAACTCACTTGGTAGCCCAGGCTGGCCTTGAACTCACAGAGATCCGCCTGGCTCTGCCTCCTGAGTGCCGGGATTAAAGGTGTGCACCACCACTGCCTGGCACTAATGATGTTAACATTGGTCATTTGATGAAAATAATGTTTTAGATTTCCTCATTTTGAGCCTCTGATATATAAGCATATAAACACATTGGGAAAATGTGTGTGTGTGTGTGTGTGTGTGTGTGTGTGTGTGTGTGTGTGTGTGGTGTGTGTGTATGTGTGTGTGTGTGTGTGTGTGTACCCCTTATGCCTTATCAAACTTAGATCATCAAAAATTCTTATGTAATAGTTATTCTAATACATTCACTAAACTGTAATTTAATTCTCCCTAATTCAACATATGGCATTTAACTATAAGGAAGAATTTACAGACTTTCTATTCATTATTTATATCACTTTAAAAGAATATATTTGCATTTTTGATAGTCTATAGTCATTTCTACAGTACATACTCTATGTTTAAATTGTCCAAGATTCAGCCAGTAAGGGCCTTGTTAAGCTTCTCTCATGTCCCTTTATTTAGACACCCGTCATCCCTTGAGCATGATTCTATTTTCTGGATGACTTAGGTTTTATGGTTTGGTTTCTTTTTATAACTAACACACACTAAAACTATGTAATCTGCTCTCCTTCCTAAATAGTAAATAGATACACACTATAGATATATCTGTCATTTCAGCAAAACTCTTCCTTATAATAAAGAACAAAGATGCATGTTTATGTGACCATACGTATTCTGTTGAAGAGGGCCACTCTTATTCTTTGTAGGTAGCTGTTTTATGTCTGGAATAATAAATAGGTATAAGTGATTTGAGATCTTCATTAATATCTACATGATTGTATATTCATGTTCTAATTCAATGCATAGCTATGAGAAATAATTATTTCCTTTTTATAGACTTAAAATTGATTTTAATGATACATTCCTGTGTGAAGAAGCAAAAATAATTTTGCTCCATATCCTTAATAAGTAAAATCAGCATTCCCACTGAGAATATTAGGAAGTTACAGACATTAATTTTGCCATATTTATTAAGAATGTATATTCTGCACATTTTAAACAGAATGGAGGGAATATTGAACTTAATAGAAAATATAATGGTTGGAGATATGAAGCATAATAAAATAATGTAAAGTGATCAGGGAAATTGGATATTATAAGGACAAGCTATACTTACTGCACTTTGGTCTAATTTTAACCTTTTAAAAAGTCTGTATTTAAATACTATATTTTATTTGTGCCATAATAGTCAAAAATAAACACAATACCTGTAAATCCATGTTCCTGTCCCAATTGCCTGGTCCCAAATAACTGACTCATAGGCTGAATATGAATTATAAATGCTCTTAAATGCTCGACCAATAGCTCAGGCTTGTTTCTAGCTAACTCTCACACTTAAATTAATCCATAATTCTTATATATGTTTAGTCACATGGCTTGGTACGTCTTCTCAGTACAGCATTCTCATCTAGCTTGTCTTCATTTGCCAGCGACTCTCTGACTCCAACCGTCCTCTTTCCAGAATTCTCCTTGTCTAGCTCTTGGGCTCAATATCTTCCTGCCCAGCTATCAGCCAATCAGCTTTTTATTAGCAGATGAAAGTAATATATATTCATAGTGTACAAAAAGACTGTTCCACAGCAAATACCTTCAGTTTTAATTTTTCAAAATGTGCAACAATATTACTCGATTAGAAATTTGCATGTTTTTTTAATCAAGGTTTAGCGTCATTAATCTAATGAACTGAAAGATTTTTCCTGTCTCAAGCATATTGAATACAAGTTTTAATATATGGTTATTATTATAAAGACTAGGGAAAATATTTAATTGATGATTTATTAAAATTTATGAAAAATATGATTACTTGACTTTATATGAAATATTCACACTTATATTGAATCCATAGACAAGGCTGGTAAAATGTGGGCTTAGCACACATGAAGCTGGATTCATTCTCTAGCATGACCAAAAAAAAGGAAGAGAAAGATTATTCACTTGTTAAGCTCTTTCTCCTTGAAATTTTACAAGTTTTTTTGCCAGCTCTTGGCAGATTTTAGAATTTAGTCAATCAGTGTAAAAATTCTTCTGAGTTCTTGCAGAAATTCTGTTGTTTATTAACACAAGACCCATACGCTTTAAATACTAAAAGTGAGAAGGAAAAGTTACATCTCTGAATAATTTAAAAGTTGTCCTTAAGTCTTATTCATGGGGAATGCAGGACATTATACTGATTTTATTGACAATAGGATTGTTTAAAAATGTAGTTCTTAGCCGGGCGGTGGTGGTGCACACCTTTAATCCCAGCACTCGGGAGGCAGATCCAGGCGGATCTTTGTGAGTTCGAGGCCAGCCTGGTCTACAGAGTGAGATCCAGGAAAGGCACCAAAACTACACAGAGAAACCCTGTCTCGAAAAACAAAACAACAGCAAAAAAAATGTAGTTATTATTATTATAAAAATTTTGGTTCAATGAAAAATTTTGAGTCATTATATATGGACTTATTAGCTATACATAAATAGATATAAAAGTAACAAAATTAATAAACAAGTGACATATATCCCATGCTATTCCACAGATGAAATTAGAAGGTTCTAGTGAAAGAAAGGAGATGAGTAAAAGAGGGGACTGGGGAAGGGGAGAGAAAATTTGGGATAAAATGAGAACAAACTATAACAATGTACATGTTTGAAGATCTCACTGTGAAAATAATTTATTTATATTCCAACAAAAATAATAACAATTTTAGAATCTAAAGACTTGATAAGAATATTTAATTAAATGGAATTTTAGCCAGTTATTTGTGATTTGAGCAGTTATAACTTTACCAAGCTTTCTGGGTATTTTTTTTCTGCAGTGTTCAGAGCCATTCTGTAACTGTACATTACAATGACTGTCTTGTATGTCTGTGGCTTCCTATTGAGTTCCTGCAGCGTGGAATGTGGCCCTATGAGCAAGTGGACCTACCCACATGATGCTCAATGCCTATATCAATCTAATGAATTCTATCTGAAAATTAAACTTTAAGGAGTAATTTCTCCAGGTGGCAATGGCCTATATGATCTGTACTGTTCTATGTGTAAAAGTCAATGTCTGGACATCACAAGAAGTAAAATATTTAAGAGAGTTAGATGAAAAGTAAAATAATAAACTAAACATTTGATCAGCTCAAATTTGTAGACAATGTATACTAATTTAGTATTAAAAATTCATATATTAGGCTGAGAAGGTAAAAGCATTCAGTCTTTCTATGCCAAAGATTTGGGGATGAGCATTCCACATTTCTGTGCACTTTTTAAAAAATATTACATTACATATTTCATTATTTAAAACTTTTTTTTGGTTTTTCGAGACAGGGTTTCTCTGTATAGCTTTGCGCCTTTCCTGGAACTTGCTTTGGAGACCAGGCTGGCCTCGACACAGAGATCCACCTGGTTCTGCCTCCCAAGTGCTGGGATTAAAGGCGTGCTCCGCCAAAAAATATTTTGGTCATGTTCTTCTATTCCCTCGAGTCCTTCCAAATTTTCTCCCCTGCCCTACCCAATTAACTTTAAGTTCTTTCTCAAAAATCAAACAAAAATGCAATACAACAATAAACCTCCCCAAACCAAGAAAAACATAAAGAAAACCATGGCACCTCAAAACAAATAAACAAACAAAAAGCAATTTAGTATTAAAACCTTTCAGTCATTGGAGAAGAAAATTGAAGAAGATATCAAATGGTGGAAAGATCTCCTACGCCTGTCAGTCAGTTAGGATTAACATAGTAAAAATGACCTTTTCTACCAAAAGTAATCTACAGATTCAATGAAATACCCATCAAACACAATTCCCCATAAACCTTGAAAGGACATATTCTGCTTTATATGGGAACACAAAAATAAACAGGACAGATAAAATAATCCTGAATAGAGAACTACTGGAGGTATCACCGTCCCAACTTCAAGTTGTACTGCAGGGCTATAGTAATAAAAACAGCAGGGTATTGCCACAAAAACAGATGTGATCAATGGAATTGAATTGAAGATCCAGACATAAATCCATGTATCAATGGACACTTGATCTTTGATTTTTAAAAAGGCCAGAAATACACACTGGGGAAAAAAAGAGTAACTTTTGTGCGTTTTGACAAGTTGTGATAATTTTTTGTTGAGGAATGAGAGCTAACTTTTCTATGGGTATAAGGATAAGTTTTTAGAATATAGTTGGATTCTATATCAAAGGCTTAGGGAATATCATGGAAGAGGGAGTAGAAAGATTATCAGTGCAAGAGAACCTGAAAGATTATACTGCCAAATAATATCTTCCAGATATGACAATGATGTTTCACTCACTAATTCACACCAATATTTTTGCCTGCATAAAACCTACAAAGAGGATACCTGTCAATATTCCAGCATGGAAGATGGAAAGTCTTAGAATTAGAAGGCTTCACCCCTGGTTCGACAAGCTATCATAGTCTATGACTTCCGTGGGAGGGAGAATTGTTTTTCTTTATGGAGGTGCTATAACAAGACTGAGCTCCCTCATGCTAATGAAATGATGGGATCCTCTTGGCATTGTGCCATAGTTGCATGAGCTTCCAGAGTTGTATGAGTCACCCTATTCCTTTCAGGAGAAAACAGTTCAAATCAAGGGAAATAGTCACACAACACCATCTGGGGAACCCAAATAGGCTCAGAAGTAGTCATAGATCCATTCTGAGCATGATAGTGATGGAGAATCAAAGAACAGTCTGTGATATCATTGTGCATTGTTTCTTCCTAGGGGAGGTCTAAAGGTTCCAACTGCAATCCCTGTCCAGGATCAGTTGCTTTA
>CABHPR010149903.1:0-32353 GCA_902168415.1 Peromyscus melanophrys
AATAATAATAATAATAATAATAATAATAATAATAATCAATGAAAAAAATGTAATGGCTTTGAGACACAGGTTGTGATGTAGACTTGGTATGACTCAAGATGAAAAAGCAAAGAATGTATAATTTATACAAATTAAATAAAATTTTTAATTTATGAAAAACATGAATTCATTGATCCAAAACAAGAACCAAACCATGGCAATAAGTAACATATTACTGAAAACCAATGACATTGAGATTATCTCTAACATAGCCAGGGGTGGGAAAGAAGCCACATCCCTGAGGCCTACATGCCTTACAAATGAGATTAGTTTGTCCTTATATGCAAGAGGACCCCAAATTAGCTCCCAATTCAATTCAGCATGCAGAGAAAAATGCAGGCTTCTTTTAATGTTGATTACTGTAACATTCAGTGGCAAGGGGAAAGAAAACCAGCTCCATAACTACCATGAAGCAAGGGATTCAAGCAGGGAGAAAATATCAGGTGGAAACTTGAGATACAAAGGAAGCCAGAGTAAAATTGAAAATGTGAGCAAACAAAATAACCTCCAACAATTCCTTCAAAGGATGCTTTTCTTTTTCAGGACAAAGGGAATGTGAAATTATACTGCACTAATGATGCACAGTAGTTAAAGGAATGGAAAAACGGGGGGGGGGGGGAATGAAATCAACTTCTTCACTCTGTATAATTTGGTTAGATTATTAATTTGTTGTGTGGAGTTAAGACAATTTGACAGAAGGCTATATGTTTAAAATGTACTTTTTGTATTCTATAGCATCAAATAAAGTGTTATAAAATTAAAACTATTTAAAAATAATAGAGAAGTGTTGTGAAAATACTCACCAGGAAGTGTGTGAGATGATTCTTACTACAAAAGAGTTTCTAGTTCAAAATACAGAATATGTCAAGTATAAAGCATGCTACTTTAAATAATGCAATGTCACAATTCACCTTAAGAGGTAACATTCAGAAATATACGCACCTAACGACAAAACAGAATACAATAACTAAACACAGCAATAAGATGTTGTTTTTAAAATCCTGCATATTAACCTTAGGAAAAAAGTGGAGAGAAACTGAGAGATGTAGAAGGTATACACTGGTTCTACCTGATGCCTTCACCACATGCCAGCCCAGTCAATATGTTCTGTACAAGAACAATTCAGCCATTTCACAACACAGTTTATTTATTAACTCCAGTAAATGTCTCGACATATTTTAAATGTCTTAATGTGGTAATATTTTCTTTGTACACCCCAATAAAGCTTATCTGAGGATCAGAGAAAAAGGCCAGCCACTATATTAAGCATATAAGTCAGGCAATGGTAACACATGCCTTTAATCCCAGCATTTGGAAGGCAGAGATCTGTTCGGATTTCTGTGAGTTCATGGCCACACTGGGGAACAGAGCCAGGCATGGTAACATGAGCCTTTAATCACAACACTAACCATAGAGGTCTGGAGGTCTGTACAGACAAACAGGAAGTGATGTAGCCAGGCGGAAAGAGGAAATGAGTTGGCAGAACAGAAAGGCATATAGGCATGGGTATACAGGAAGTAGGTCTCTTTGAAGACTGAAGTGTCAGTGACTGTACAGTCACTGTACAGTGTACAGACTGAAGGTTGGCTGTAGCTTGTCCTACTCCTCTGATCTCTCAGTTTAAACCCCAATATCTGGCTCTGGGTTTTTTATTAATAAGACCATTTAGCAATTTGTCTTACATCTTAAGTAATCCCAAATATATTCTTTGGACATAATGGAATTAAGTTGTAAAACACAAATTCATTAAAAATTAAATATATTTAATTTGTATTTGGTTAAAAATTTAGAAGAAAAATTATAAAAGTGATTTTCTACTGAGTGCAAACAAAACATAGCATATCTAAATTTCTATAACTTATTAAACAGTGATTGGAGGAGTAACTATAGCTATAATACTTAACTCAAGGAGAAATGGTGTATTGGCTACCAATATAGATCAAGTAAATGGTAAATAGTAAATTTGGTTAGGTTGTGGTTTTATCAGACATCTTATGCTTTTCTAATGTCAAGGTAAATTATAAAGCAAAGATTAAAAAATGAATCAGTAGTTTCTTACCTTTAAAACGTACAGTTCCTTTGAACAAATGTGTTTAAACTAGTAAAATTGTGTATTAAAAATACAGACATAAAGCTGGATAGGACTTTTTTAATTTCAGTTATATCCGTTGCAGAAAAGATTAGCAATGGAAATAATTCAAGTGCTATAATTGAAGATATGTCAGAGAGGGTGTGACTAAAATCTAAATAGAAATATGCAGAAGTGTGAATTAAAATGACTTAGGCTTAGATAACAGGGACAGAGCTTGACCTGCATTTTAAAGACAGAGTCAGGAACATTACCAAATCACAAAGAGAGATCCTGGGAAATATTCATCCTTAAATGGGTTATCTCCATGAAACCTTTCCCCCCTAGAACTCGGGGAATCCAGTTGATGAGAGGGCAGAAAAAGTACAAGACCCAGAGTAGATGGAGGACACCAAGAAAATAAGGCCTTCTAGATCAGCTGAGCAAAGTTTATACTAGCTTGCAGAAACTGTAGCAGCATGGGACTCCTGAGTGTGTGAACAAGTGGATCTATGATTCTTGTACTTTCTCTTGGGCCCTTTTTCTTATGTTGATTTGTCCTGTAAAACTTCAATGTGATAGCTATTGTTTTATCTCATTGTATTCTGTTGTAGTCAACAAAAGAGGAAGGAAGGAAGAACGGAAGAAAGAACGAAAGGAAGGAAGGAAGGAAGGAAGGAAGGAAGGAAGGAAGGAAGGAAGGAAGGAAGGAAGGAAGGAAAGATAGCATGGCAAAGTCCTTCTTTTTCCTCTTCCTCCTCACCTGAGACCCAGACCAAGGCCTGGCAGTTTCAGACTAATGTCTGTTGAGTATTTACTTCCACCAGTATTGTGGAATAAGCAAATGTTAAAGGCCAGACCAGGACTTGGGTAGCCAAAATTGGTTTTCTTTCCTTGTTTAAACAGACTAACTGTAAATTAGGGCAAGAAGACCCTATTCCAGCCCACGAAGACCCTTAGAACTCCAGCCCTTAAATAGAGAATCCTGCTGCCTGAGACCCCTCTGCTCTGTAGAGTTCATTCTCAGTGTGCCTTGCTGTTGGTGTGTTTCTTTGTCTTTATAAAAGTATTTTACATCCGTTGATCTACCTAACATGTCGGCAATTTTCTCTGCTACTACTTGTGTTCAATGCTCTTTCTGCCTTTTAATTCTTCCACTGGTATCTGGACAGCCAGCCAGTTAGATGAATAGACACCACTGCTAACCCTGGCAAGAGAAGCTTTATTAAAAGAACCAGCGCAAATCAGACCACAGGTTTTGAAGAGTGACAGTTAATAATATCTAATGGAGAGGTTATGTGCCCTGCCTCTGGAGACAAGTTATGGAAATGGAGGGAGACATTGGTTCACAGCAAGTTTTCTGAGATTCTGATGAAAAAATAACACTGTGGTAAAAAGGTAATTCCTAAATACATATTGGAAGTGAATAAATACCAAGAAAGTAAGATTTAATTATAATTCTCATCATTGCATTGAAAAAATTCCTTTAATATTTTAATACTTAATCATACAAAAATAAAAGCTGTCATGTCAAATCTTTCAATACAAAAATTTGTTTCATAGCATATATCTTTTAGGAGTAGCACTGTCATTGAAATACATGTACATATGAAATTGTAACAGTACATATATGTACATTTTAAGTGATAACAAACAGTATCAACTTTAAGGGAAAACACTCAGCCAATTCTTATCTATTTCTTGAGATTGCTGCTTACAGTAATGTGTATTTGTCTCTTCTTTAATGAGCATTAATTTAGGCACAGATGAAGTAACATTTTTTTTCTTTTAAAAAATCATTACGTGAATGAAGAAAATGTCACGGCTCATCTGTCTCTGGCATGCAGTTTTAACTTGTCAACAGTAAGACTGGCATGCATAGTAGTTACTTGTTTCTGCTAAGGCATTGATCTGAATACCGATGGTAGATTTTTGACTGCAGATGTTAGAAGCAAACCATTTCTAACAGATGCATAATCTGATTAAATATGCAATGCAATGATATTGTCAAAACCTATTAATCACTCTTTCAAGACACATTAGTGTAGGCTTTACTGACAGCTGTGAGGATTAGATCGTCTCTGCAGCTACAGGTACTGGTGCTCATTCAGAGCACCCAATAGCTCTTAAAGGGAAACATACTGTAATAGGCAAGTAGTCTGTGGTTTAAAAATATGCAATGTAGATTTTTCTTATTGTTAAAGAAAAGAACTACACTTTTGTTGTTTTCTACTCTAATAAAGTATATCTACTTACACTGACTTGCTAGTTACATCTGAATTGCAGGACTGCTTTCTGTCACTCTGGGACTAATTCAAAAATGCAAATGTGGAGCTGAACCTCTAGCATGCATGCATTAGGAAGGTGTCCCATGACTGATGATTGTACAATGCATGTTTACAGATGACAGCAGCTAAACCTTGTTTTCTACTGAGAATGCTAACAAGTATTGATTTCCCAGCCATTGATAAATACAAGTACTACCCTTTAATTTGGGAAGTGTAGCATCTTAGCTGTATTACCGTCAGGCCACACATCTTACATACTGTCCTCGGTTCACCCTTACTGTTTGAGTTTTTTACAGTATTAATGATCTTTAGTAAAACTACACTAAGCAACTGTTTGCCAATATGTGATCCAAATGTTCTCACACTGAATTATTCTGAGTTCCAGAATTTTTAACACCATAGATGCAAATAGATGAGCCAATTATAATTAAAATTCATTCCTTTTCCAACTACACATACTCATATGAAAATGGAATATGCAATAAATGACCAAAAAATTTTCAAAGACTGAGCTACTCAGATGACAGGAGATGAAGAAATGTTGAAGGCATCTGAACTAACTGGGAAAATTAAAGAAAAGACCCAAATGTACTTAAGTTCTTACACTGCGCATAGATGTTTCAGTTGGCCCGTTGGTAATTTAAGAGAACAGGGACAGCAGTAAGACCAACCATCCCTTCCAAGTCTCTTAGGGGCACTAGCTCTCCCTTTCCATGTCTTTTCCCTGAGGTCAAGTTACTATTTGTGCATGCTGTATGGCAGTTTCCAAAACCACAGCTTGGCTATGTTGGTGATCAGCATGCTGTATAGTTTCCCAGACCACAACTTGGCTGTGCTGGTAATCATAAAGGTTTTTCTAGAGGAAAAATTTATAGCATTCTACCAGGCCTGAGAACGACCCCATTCTCACAGATTATATATTATAGCAACAATAGCCAGATGACCAATATTCAGTAACTCAGTTGTTTTTAAAAGAAATTCAACCAGTAAAAGAGAAAACTTCAGATTCATACTCTTAAAGATTGTTATATAAAAATTAGTGATGTGTTTATTTTACCTTTACTAAGAAATGAATATATAATTTTCCTATGGGCTTTTCTTTATATCTGAGTTTTTCTTATGCTAAATAATTTACCTTGCCTAAAGAAACCATTTAGTAAAAATAACTGTTTCCCCCCCCCCCCCTTTGTGGTCTACTCTAGAAGAATTTGGAAACTGACTTTCAAGGACTTCCCAATTGAGAATAACATTATTGCTTATTCTTTTCTCTTGAATCAAATAATAAATATTGTATATGGGGATTTAGTAGAATAGCTTGTCTTCCATGAAGTCTGGTAGTCCAACAATGGCTAAATGCATGCTGCAGAGGCCAAGAACTAGTTTAATAATTTTTCCACAACCTGTATTCCTCAGCAGGTCCACTCCAGCCTCAGATACTTTGAGAGCTTCATTGGCTTTCAATCTACTTTGGAGGGCCAAGAGGCTAGATTCTGATATCAGTGACAGCACAATAGTAGCAGTAATGGAATAGACATAAAAATCATCATGAATGAAAGTTCAGCAAACAGCACTGAGATTTCCCCAAACTTCTTTACATCTGTATCACTCATGGGGAAGAAGCCCCCCTCTGGGGCAGGAACTCAGCTCAGTAAATCTGCTGTAATTGCCCTCACCTACCCACCCACGAGAATGAGTGTTTCTTAGTTGATTCCAGACCCTGACAAGTTGACAATAATGATTGAACATCATAGTTACCAACATTTCTACACTTTATTGGGTTTGTAAAAATCTAAGCATTAGTAATGTTTGTCTTCAATTATACATGTTCATTCTGTCACAATAAGAAATAATAAAAAATTTATTGATTATTTTAATGTCAGTTTATATCCAAACATTGCAAACATATTGATTATTGGAAATTTGTTAAGGTCTTTTCAGGAGGATTTTATCTTCATAAAATAGCAGAGGGAAGAGTCCATGAAATTAAATATGGTGTTTATTACAGAGTAGGTGAATTTATTAAGCAATGTCTTCTGGGGCATTCATCAGGTTTCTTGTGCTATTTTAGAATTTTATTTTCTAAAAAAAAAAGAAAAAGAAATTAATAAATATTATTAATATTAGATCATTTTATTAGGTATTAACATACTGTTTAATGAGGTTCAATGATCATATTTGGGCTTCTGTAGAAATCCTATTTTCACAGGTATTTTTAACCTTAAAATGAGATTCAGGAAAGATATCTTAAAAACTCCTACAATATACTGGAAGATATAAATCACTTAAATCCATACAGGTATAATTACTGAAATATTATACTATTTACTTCTAGTGGAACCCAGGCCAACTAACATCATCGATTTTACATTTAGTGTTAAAAGACTTTGAAATAGTGAGCAGCAATGCCAGGGTTACTTTTTTCTGTGTAGACTTAATGTAACAAAGAAAAATTCTTTCCCAGATTTCAGAAGTGGGAAAAAAATTCATAGCACATGGATACAAAAAAAAAATGTTACTTGTATCAAAACAAAGCATGCACATATTTTAAAATGTCAAATAGTACTTTAAGGATAAAATAAAACTCTTTTACTCCACTCACTGGAACTTCATGTTCTCAAAAAACTTTCACTTCTGGCTGATTTTATTCATTGCTCTGTATTTAACGCCTTGTTCTAAGAACTAATTATAACTCTTGTCTTCTCTTGGGATTAAATTCTGTTTATTAAGTCCCATAACAAAAGCTTAAGATTGGAGTGTATTGTAATTGTCACATAGCATGTTGCCATAGGCCATCTCACCTGATTCCATAGACTTGAGTCCTCGTCTGTCACTGCATGTCATTGCCATGCTTTCGTACACAAAGTGGAAGAACCTACAGTGCATGGGGCCTTTGTCATATAGGAGCGTTTCTTGCAAACAATTTTTGTTACTCTTCACTTATCAGTTGCTGCCAGATGCAACATGAGTTCTCCCAATGTGCGATCCCTTTTTTACAGTCTTGAAAATTATCAAACATTAGAGTAGAATTTTTTCTTGTGCCTATGGTGGAAGCCACAAGTCAATCTTGAGTGTCATTTGTCATAAACTACTTACCTTGAGTTTTGATACAGAGTCTAACACTGCAGAGGTGGAAACAGGAGAATCATTCTACATACAGAGTGGGAAGATAGACAAGGATACATGAGAGCCTATCTTTTAAAAATATATATTATTATCTGTAATTTTAGTTACCAATCATTTTTCCTTAAATATTTGGAGGCGTATCTACTATTGTATATGCGTCAAAGGCCAAAGACTTCTGGTGGTGTCCATCTCCAATAGGGAGGTGGAGACAGGAAGTGATATGGCTGGGTGGACAGAGGACTATAAGGTGGGAGGAGACAGGAGTTCAGTCTCTTTCAGGCTGAGGATTTCGTAGAGCTAAGAACTAATGGCTGGCTATTCTGTTTCTCTGATCTTTCAGCTTTTACCCTGATATTTGAAACCAGATTTCTCTCAATATAATATGTTTTTCAAACCTTTTTTGAAATCTTTTTTTCTCTTTCTTTCCTTTGTCTTGTGGATGTAGATACTAAGTACTGAATTTGGTGTCGCTTGCTGACCATAGCAAGATATGCTTATTGGTAGCTATAGTGGCTTAAATGTTATGGTGATAATCAGCAATTTCAGACAGGACATAGTCTTGCTTCACAAGATGGAACCCATATATTTCACCTTTACTATGATGAAAACTATGTGGCTATATAGTTCACAAACAGTAGAAGAGAACCTGTTATTATTCTGATAAATGGGACACGGCATTAAACAGACTTCTAATAATTTATTGTTATAGCCATAGGATAATACACCTTTCACACCTCATCAGAGAAGCTTCTTCTTTCAGAAGATGGTGAATGACACAAAATACTCCCAAATGGTCACCATGCAGAGGGTTAGGGAATGCGGAGTGCTAAGCCCTAAAATGAACATTTATATCACATACACAATACCCAGGAATCATCAAGGAAGAGGTGGCAGAAAGATTGTAAGAGCAAGAGGCAGTGTATGGCTACAACAAAACTTTTTTTTCAGAACACAGTAGGGTAATTGCTCATATCAACTAATGTTGTTGGTTATGCTATTCAAGATCTCTTCAAGCTCAAGACTCGCAAAATCCCAACATGGAGGGAAATGTAAGTACAAAATTACACCACTAACTTAGGATCTATTGGTAAATGATAACTGCAAGAAAATGGAAAATCTGTTTTCTTTAAGGGTGTGGTTCTGGTAGGCCACCAAGTTTAAGGTTCAGAGTACCTTAAAGTACTTGAACAATACAAATCAGTTTCAATGGCTACACTCAAAAGGCATAAAATTACTTGTATGGGGAAATGGGGGGAATCTTAGTGGACTCGAAGAATGTAGGCAAATTGAATCAAATTTCTTTGTATACAGTTCTCAAAGGATTAATAAACATTATTAAAAAATAAACAATTTTAAATAAAAATAATGAAATCTTAGGAATAAATGCTTACTTAACTTATTTAACATAAAATTTAGCACATCTTTAGCTAAAATGAATAGTTTTGCTTTATTTTATATATGTACATAATTGTAGTGATTTTAAAAACATTCCTACAATTCATGTTAAATGTTACTTGAAAATGCCTTGATGCCCTTCATCACTAATGTGAACCCCTGGGTGTTCTATACTCATTTATAAAAGTATTTATTTACATAATTGTATATAGTTTTCCACATGTAAATACTGATAGATTTTCTTTATATTCATCTTCCACACTTGAAATTTCCTACAGCACCACCATCCATGTTCTCTATAGTTTTTTCTTATGTAAAGGGAAAGGTGAGCAATTGTACACTACTTTTGATACTGAGCTAATAAAATATCATATCAGAGGTGCCATCTTTGCTTCCATGGCTTTTAACTATTGTGCATGAATCATGGGTAAGTAAAGAGCTTAACTTGGGTTCTCAGGCTATGGGCCAGCCTTCACTCTCAACTATGATTTGTGGTATTGTTGCTTCTTCCTTGGTTTTATAGACAGGGTCTCATATTATAATCCAAGCTGCCATGTAACTTGCTATGTTGCCCAGGCAGCCCTCTGCCTTAAAATGATTCTCATGCCTCAGCTTCCTAAGTGCTAGGAATTAAGGGTGTGATCTACCATGCCTGGAAATAACTATGATAATTTGTGAAGATGATGTTGTTTAAGTACTATGATGAAATCTGTTATAAAACTAAGGAAACAGTGCAACATTCCCTAGTAAATGAGGGTTCGACATCTGTATGTGCTATTATGTTTCTATCAGCAGAATACTTCTGTTACTAAATGTATGGGGTAATTCTCATGCCATCAATCATATTTCTTTTCATACACTGTTTTGTTTGAGCCAAATTCTGGGTAATTGCCTTACTTGAATATTTCTC
This sequence comes from Peromyscus melanophrys, assembly GCA_902168415.1. Classification (NCBI taxonomy): domain Eukaryota; kingdom Metazoa; phylum Chordata; class Mammalia; order Rodentia; family Cricetidae; genus Peromyscus; species Peromyscus melanophrys. The sequence goes on from CABHPR010149903.1 coordinate 9,824, forward strand.
AACCCTATTTAGATATCTCACTTGCATCAGCATTAAGATAATATGGGCCACAACTTTTCTTGGAACAATTTTCACATAAACAAACATAGATTGTAACTAAGATGAAAATTATGTTTCTTTGCTGATTAAAATTCTGAGTCTGATATCCACTGTTCATTGATTGAAATTTAAAAACTTTTAAAATATCCGGAAGCCCACTGACTTCCATGTTGCATATCTCTACAGCTTTATTTCCTACTCTTATAGATCTGTTTTACCATCAACTCTGTTATGTTTTATTTCTCATGGTATCTTTACATTCAATGTTCTTTATTCTGCACAAACCTAATCTGCTCCAGTCTCATCTCTTTCTGCCTCTAATTTCTTCTCATTCTTCAGTTCTAGGCAGCAAAGCAATTTACTAGAAGAGTTTTTCCTTTGCTTGCCATGCAAGTTCCGTTTATCAGTTTTATGTTTCTATTGTATGTGGTGTATTCTTTCTAGCTGTGTATATTTACATTTGTTCGCTTCAAACTTCTCAACTGCAAAGATTTTGTGTGTGTAGCTATGACCCATTTAGTTGTCCTATCAACAGTTTGGTAGAAAATGCATGATCGCTCCTTTGGTAATTTGAAGGTTCATGATTAACTAGAATGATCGATGCATATTGGGGAAGATTAAATAATGCAGAAAGTGATAGCTGATAATGGAATCTAATTTTCATAGAATATTAAACTCTATTCTAATGAAAATGAATAGATACTTCAATGATAGTTGCTGAGAAACGTTCAATTTTACTCAGTTTTATCTTTAAAAGGTAAATTATTTTAAACAAATTTTTAAAAATCGGGAAGCAACTTAAAAGCATATTTTAAAGGTAAATATTCTTGTAACCTGAACACATAAAGAAGTTACATAAAAAAGCAACTTAAACAGGGTGGTGGTGGTGCACGCCTTTAATCCCAGCACTCGAGAGGCAGAGGCAGATGGATCTCTGTGAGTTTGAAGCCAGCCTGGTCCACAGAGAGAGTTCTAGAACAGGCTCCAAAGCTACACAGAGAATACTGTCTCAAAAAAACAAGCAAACAAAAAAAGCAACTTGACTCATAAACTCACAATCCACTTTTCATGCTTTTATAATTTCTAACAAAATGAAAGCTTAGAAAATTCTGAAATTCATGTTAATTCCTGTCAGGGAAATTTTATCCCTATAGGTGGAGATTAAGAATTGACTCCCTGAACCTTGCTTCTACAGTTCCAATCGTAAGCCAAAGTGAAATGCCACCAGCAGTCCTCAGGGACATTAACAAGTTAGTTGGATTTACTTACAGAGCATGGGTGAAAAGTCACTAACAGTAGCACAGGTAATCCCAATATAGCCAAACATAAGTTAGGCTTTACCTAGTATAGACGGCAGATCCCCCTAAAACCATGTAGATTGAGGCCCCTTCCTTTAGTCCTTTCCAGCTAAATCCTCTAGCTCCTTCCTATGACCTTGAGATCATGTGCAATTAGGGACGAGTTGTATACAACTGGCTAGAATGGGTGGCTTCTTAGGCATGGGTCCCAAGGCCTTCCTGACCCCTCCTTCTATGAGAAAACGTCAACTAGCAGTAATCTTCACTGAAATGACCTTTATCAAGAAGGCACAACTGAACTAAAGAAGATGATTGTTTAGCTTGAAGGATAGTGCTGAGCATCAATTCCAAAAACCAAGTGGGTCTTCAGTGTATCTTAGAACACAAATGAAGTTTTCTCTAAACGCAATATTAGTGACATAAGTTGCTAGGGTAAGAATCCCATTGACAGATGGTTTTAATACTGAAGGAGACTGAATTATTGGTTGAAGAATTAAAATTGTATTACTCAGAAGCTGGAAAATTTGTCCAGTGTACATTTAAGTCTCAAAGAGAAGAAATAATTTTCTACCTCAATTTCTTTAAGCATGTGCATTTTATTTGTTTATTCCAATAATGTCTCTTTATAATATTTAGCTACATAACTTGGGATTTATTATATCTATGGAGATTGAAATCTATAAAGTGATATAAGAGAACAGATATGAATCAAAGCACGTCTAGACAAGCTAATTCTCTCTGCATTCAATATTATATCAGGATAAAGATCAATAGTATGGCCAGACATTATTTGTTTAGACCTCCCAAAGAATGAAATAACAATTTAGGACACATTCTGAATTTGTAAAAGTGCTGCTGGGAAATTCAAAACATATTTTTTTATAAAGTTTTAGCTAGTTAATTGAATCCTCCCAGATCTTATAAAATGATTCTTCTTGCAAATATCAACATGTCATTACTTTAGAAACTTGCAAAATATTCTATAAATTTTCTAATTGTCAGGTTTCTAGGTGTTCCATATTTAATTTGATTCAGCTTATAAAGCATTTAATCTCAAAAGTAAAAAAAAAAGCACTCTCATTTTCAAATTTAAGTTTCAAGTTAACAATAATTTAACAGAGTAGAATTCTTGGGACATTAAACAGCTATTTTTTGAAAGAGAGACCTGCTAATCCATCCATGTGCTACTTGTGAATTGATTGGCACAAAGAAGAGTTCAGAAATGGTGGCACACAACTTGCATATGATAATGCTTAAAATACTTGATATTTAACTCTTTACAAAAACAAAAAATTGGCAACAATATAATTTATTATTTTTTGTCCCTGAATATGGGGATGATGACTTTAACTTATTCAGCCTTCGTTACAATCATCAAACACTATTAAAGTTATCACTGAGTCCAAGAAAAAAATTACATATCTATATCTTGAAGAAATAAAGTTTGGTAGATTTTACCTCACCAGAGTATAAAGTTGTAGTAAGAAGTACAAGAGCTGTGCAATACTTACTTTCTAATCCTAATTTCTTCTTGAGTGATGGATCAAGAGTCAAATATAATTTGTAAATAAGAAATAATAAGTCCTAGAGCTATGATAGTGTGTAAATATTTTCTGTATAGCTTCAGAAGTTTTATATGTACATGATGGTGTTGTATCCTGTTACACAAGTCATATAAATAGTGAGTATTTGCAGTCACTATAATATCTATAGGTAGCCAGAGAGTGGGGACTTCATAAGGCTGTAGATATAATTTTAAATGGTCTTATTAATTAAGAAGCACAGAGCCAAATAAAGAGTTAAAAGCCCAGAGATTGAGCAGTAGCCAAGAGCTAAGACCACCTTATCTTACCACTCGCTGCTGTCCTTCTCCTGAGAGAGAGATCATCTTCCTGTGTCCTGTCATTTTATTGCCTTTCTGTTCTGCCTTCTCATTGGCTATAACCCAACCACATGACTTCCTCATTACTGCCTGTTATACAGACCTCCAGGTCTCTATGGTTGGTTCTGAGATTAAAGGCATGTGTCACCATGCTGGTGGTGTCCTTGAACACATAGAGATTCTGCCTGCCATGTGATTGGATTAAGAGCGTGTGCTACCACTTCCAGATTTCTGCTTAATGGCTTGTTCTTATCTCTGATCCCCAGGCAACTTTATTAACATACAAATAAAATCACATTTCAGCACAAATAAAATATCACCATATAAGGCTCGTATATTTAGTGTCACAGAAGCACCTTTTCAAAATTACGATGTCTCATAGGAATGAATATATAATATTTAACTACCTCTTGGATCCTTATTCTTGTAAGCAGCTCACCTTTAGCATCTCAGGTTCACTACCTATAAAAAGCAACTTTATTCGCCCACTTAGTATATTACTGTATTCCTATAAGTTCATTGGTATTTTGATTAAAAATCTAGTTTGTATTTCATGCATTTCTTCAGATTCAGTTTAAATACATTCCTACCTACTTATAACATTTTGTTTAGAGAGTGCCTCCCAAATTCAAGGTATCTATAAATAACTGTGAGGTTACCTAAGGTAGCAACTTCATCAAATAAGTTCACACACACAGGTTGGGAGGGTCCAGAGTGTTTAGAAGTTATTTTATTAATTCTTTGTCATTATTTTTACTATTCCTGGATATAATTCACTTTTTTCTATTTTTGATTAATATTTTCTTGTATTATTATCTTCCATACAATGAAGGCCACATTTTTAATATTATTTTTATGTTAGCATTCAACATTTAGACCTAAGTTTCATAAAATGTCCACTGACAAAATTCTGATACATAACAAAGGAAATAAAAATTAATGGTACAAACCAACAATCAATTATTTATCACATGGAACTGTAAGCCACTCTTCAGCTAGAGTAGCCCTATGGCTTTCATTTGAATTTCCAATATTTGTATATTTTAGTTCTATGAAATGGGAGGTATTCTCGGGCATCCTGGATCCCATGCTAACTCAGTCAGGTAACCAATTATTGTGTTGGAAGACAAAGATTAAAAACAGAATCCCATGTCTTCTCAAGCCTACACATGCTTCACATTTGCTGATAGCTTGTGTCAAGAATAGAGATTGGCTGGAGTTAGTGGCAAGATACAAGAAAACAGAAACGTCTTCCCCCAGTGATAAGAGTCATGCATCATGGGTTATATTTGTAAATCATTAATGAATCCTTGACACTAGTCACCAGGCTCAATAAAATTCTGGCCTCACATTTAAGAGTATCTTCTCCTTCTACACATATGTCCTCAGTGTCATGTGCAATAACTGTAAGCGGGTCAGTGTAAGGAGAAAATAGTAAGAAGTAACATCTGTTTAAGTAATCACTGAGCCTTGAGGGTAGAGGAACCAGAAACACTCTTCTAATATATAAAACAGATATATATGTTCTCTTTTGCAAATTTAATCCTAAGTTTTTAAATTTTAATTTATGTTTATGCCTACCTGTATGTCTGCACACTACCTGTGTTCCTGGTTCCCAGGGAGTCTAAAGGAGGGTATCAGATTCCCTGGCAGTGGCATTGTGAGCTACCATGTGGGTTATGGTAATCAAACTCAAGTCTTGGAAGAATGGTAAGTGTTCTTAACTACTGAGCCATCTCTCCATCCCTATGGCTCTTTTTAATAGTTGTAGATTAGGGGAATTTTTGTCACACCATTTAATTGTGTATTTATCTTTGAGATACTAGACTTAATTTGTCTGTACAGCTTTTCTGTTCATTTATTTGTGAACTGTAGAAGCATTCCTGTTCATCCTTGAGTTTCTATGGCTTAAGAGCATAAGCAACTTATTTTTTTACTAAATGAATAAAGAATAGATATTTCTAAACTGAAGAAAAACATAGCTACATTTATTTTAGTTCTAGGAATATTTGAAATAATAGTTCTCTCAGATAAGTTAAAAGCTCAGAAAGAATAAGACACACAAATAAATTGTAGGCTATTTTAAGATGTGTTTCCTTAGCATGTGCCCCAGAGAGCTGCACCTCAGCAAAGAACTCATGTGTATCATTTTACTAGATAATGTAGACCTGTGACTGAAGGATAAGAAAAACAAAGCGAGGACAAGGAGATGATCCTTGACAAAGATGTATTACCAAGCTGTCTTTCTCCCAGTGAGGCGATTGATGTATCATGCCCCCAAGAAACCATATAAATTGTGTCTTACAACTGACTCCCAGGAATATGGAAAATGGAAAGAATTTATCTACTGGTTCCTAGCTCACTCAAGCTCCTGAGATTTTACTCCACTCCCAAGTCAGATTTCTTAGTTTATTATTAGACTTCACATGTATGGCCTATGCTTCTTTGGGGACAGCATCTGTAACTTATATTCTATCCTGGCAGCAATAGGTGTCCCAAGGAAATGGAAGTGAAGACAGAATCAGTTAGTTCGTCTGCAGTGCTGGAGCCAGAGGCAGATCAATCCAAGATGGTCATCAATAAACCTGAAGGTTTTGATGTCAAGTAACTAAAATAGAAGTAAAAGATAAAACTAATTTTTGATAAAGTAGCTTCACTTAGTATTTTAATTTATTACTTCAAAAAAGTTTCATTACTCTTTCACTTTTTGCAATAAACTGTACTGAACACCATGTTAACATACTCATTTAGAACCATCAAGGACTTTTAAATGTTATCTAAAATATTACCTGTGTTTTGAAGACTGTCAATAAGTCATTTATATTCAGTTACAACCAATGTCGAGCTGCATATGAAGGAATAACACAGTTTATTTGAAGGATGAGTGTACAGCTTTGAAATCAATACTATGTATAACAGCAAAATTAACATTCTGAATTAACTGAAATTACTATAAAAATGTTTAAATACAAAATTGAAGGAGTGTCCAAGATTCATTCGTAAGCATCAGTGAATGGGTGGGCTTTGCCTCAACAGGCATTAAAATATCAAAAGAAGAAAAGCAAATAATAGTTCATTCCTTTATACTAAAAGTTATTAAAAATGGTCATTAATTCTAAATAAGATCAATACATAAGGCTAAATACTGAAAATCTCTATTAAATATATGTGGTGTGTATTGAATGCTGTTTATAAGGGATGTGTTATATCAAATAAATTTTTAAATTTATTTCTGATTTGCTTGTAACCAATTTTGACAACTATATTTCTGTAACATTAAGAAGAATGCTCTCATCCCCCATCCCCTACCCTCTATCGCTCCCCTTGCTTCCAGTTTACTCCAGAGAACTCATCTATTTCCCTTCCCAAGGCAATCCATGAATCTCTCTTAGGGTCCTCCTTGTTACCTAGCCTCTTTGGAGCTGTGGGTTGTAGTCTGGTTATCCTTTGCTTTACCTATAGTATCTACTTATGAGTTAGTACATACCATGTTTGTCTTTCTGAGTCTGAGTTACCTCACTCAGTATAATATTTTCTAGTTCCATCGATTTGCCTGTAAATTTCATGATGTCATTGTTTTTTTTTTTAACTTCTGAGTAGTACTCTATCATGTATATATGCCACATTTTCTTTATCCATTCTTCAGTTGAGGGGCATTTAGGTTGTTTCCAGGTTCTGGCTATTATGAATAATGCTGCTATGAACATGGTTGAGCAAGTGTCCTTGTGGTATGATTGAGTATTCCTTGAGTATATGCCGAATGGGGAATGAGAACATAAGGGAAAGTGGTGGTGGAGCTGAAACAGGGACGTAGTGGGAGAGCAATGAACGAGATATCTTGATAGAGGAAGATATCATGGGTATAGGAAGAAACTTGGTGCTAGGAAAGTTCACAGGAATCCACAAGGATGACCCCAGCTTAAACTACTAGCAATAGTGGAGAGGGTGCCTGAGCTGGCTTACCTCAGTTATCAGAATAGTGAATGCCCTAACTGTCATCACAGAGACTTCGTCCAGTAACTGATGCAAGCAGATGCAGAGATCCACAGCCAAACACCAGACCAAGCTCCAGGAGTCCATTTGAAGAGAGAGAAGAGGGATTCTATGAGAAAGGGGCATCAAGATCATGAAGGGGAAACCTACAGAGACAACCAAACCAAACTAGTGGGAACTCATGAACTATGGACCAATAGCTATGGAGCCTCTACGGGACTGGACTAGACCTCTGCATAAGCCAGACAGTTGTGTAGCTTGATCTGCATAAGGGGCCCCTGGCAGTGGGATCAGGATCCATCCTTGATGTATGAGTTGGCTTTTGAAACCCACTACCTATGGTGGGACACCTTGCATAACCTTGATGCAGGGGGAGGGGCTTGGACCTGCTGCAACTAAATATACCAGGCTTTGCGGACTCCCCATGGAAGAACTTATTTTTTTCGGAGGAGGGAATGGGGGATGGGCTGCGGCAGGGGGCAGAAAGCTGGAAGGGGAGCAGAAGGAAGGAAGAGAGGGAGATCTGTGGTTGGTATGTAAAATGAATAAAAAATTCTTAATAAATAAAAAAATTAATATAAACTCAAAAAAACATTAAGAAGAATGAAATCTTTAGGTTTGAAAAAAGAGAAAGGAAACAATTCTATAGTGCATGTATCTTACTGTACATGTGTGTGTGTGTGTGCGCAAAACATTAAGATTTTAAATGTATTCTCTGCAGGAATCCAACACCAAATAACAGAGTTACTAAAACAGCCTTATAACAGGGAGTACAGAATCATCCAAGTTATTCATCTGATGAATGTAAAGAGAAAAACCAAGGACAGAAAAAACAGTATTGCAGCAATGAAATAGGAAGAATTTGGTATAATAACATTGGATTCAAAGATTTTTAATCTATATTTTTCCATCCACCATAAACATATTATGGGTGTTTCTTCCAGTTTGTTGCATATTTTCAGCATGAGTCACACGAAGTTGGTAAATGTGTTTATTTAAATTATGAGGTGTTCGTACTGTTTTTTGCTGCCCACTCTTTTTCCTCATTCATTAAATTATCTTGACATGTTAGTAATAACAATACAAGTAGTGTATCTAGAGCATGCGTCTTCTTTTCAGGCTCTCTATGGACATGTTGAGGTGTTTTCTTATGGGAAATGCATGCAGTGCTCTCAGTTCAATTTTATCAAATTAGATCCCACCATGTGGCAACCACATACAACTTCAGTACACTTTCACTTGACAGAAGGTCACTGTTAGGGAACACATTTGTTCTCACTCTGACATTATCTAGGAGTTAAATTTCTTATATATTTGATCTAGCATCAGCAAGATTTTAAGTAAATATGACAGCAAAACCAATGCAGTGATGGCCCATTTCTTTGAGAAATGAGCTCAGTAGGGCAAAATGACTAGACATATACTGGCACCACTCAGTGTGAATGTAAATATATTTTCATTGATGTCATGTGGAAAGAATAAGTTTCATTATATAAGATCTATTTCAGTTATCCAAATTTGGTTGCTGGTAATGACAATTTCTGGTGCAATGCAATATGAAGCACTCACCGAATTTGAAGTTGTAAATGCAGCATCATGTATTCAAAAGATTTGTGAATATTCTTCATCACATAAAACTTGCTTCTTCACTCAGAGTTAGTTCCTCTGTTGCAAATAAGAATGTGCATTTTGTGTTCCTAATTTACTTCTATTAATTTAACTAAAATCAACTCTATGTAATTATAAACCTACTTCATTTGCATGAAAATATCATGACATCAATTACTAGATTTCCCTTACAACAGATGAGCTTTTAACCATGTCCAAGGCACTTTTTGCTATGGTATTTTTCTTCTAACTTTTCAATTATTATGAAAAAGAAATCTGTTCTTTGTTCTCCAAGTAGTTAAGCATGGGTATTACCAGTGGTTCAGTATTGTGAATTTGAGCACACAAAAGATTGTCAGTTCAAAGGACTTTCAACTAAAGACAGAATGATTCCACTGTCTGGGAGCTGAGGTGTTATTACATTAGAAAGGCCTTCAGAACAAACAGACATGTTATTTTAAAAGTAATGGGCGCTCAGGAGATGGCACAGTAGGCAGAGGGCTTGTTATATACTATAGAACTTCAAATCTCTATAACTCCAATAAAAGCCAAGTATGGAAGTGCCTGCCTGCAATCTCCATGGGGAAAGGGGCAGAAATAGGCAAAGCCAAGGGAGCTCACTAGCCACCAATTCTATCCTAAACATAAAACTGTAAGCCAGTGAGAGGGCTTGTCTAATAAAAAATTAGACAAAGAGCTACAGAGTATAAATCTTGAAGTCAACCTCTGACCTCCAGAGGCTCACACATACATGAGTACACCCCTTCACACGAATACAGATATAAGCATACACATGCAATTAGTATATATACACAGATACACCCAGGACTCGGATTTGTATAATATTTAAATGTTTACAAATGTAGAAGGATGGTGAGATACCATTAGCAAGACTTTCTTTGTTTTCTAGAGAATTTGGTAAGGTATTTTGGGAAGGCATGTGAAAGGATGCCTATGTGTTAAGGCGTGTATTTGTATGGGTCATTTTTTTTCAAGCTTTCTCTGAAAATGTAAAATAGCCAGTGAGTAGAAATGTTTTACAAATACCTCTATAATCTCTGAGGTATCATGAGCATTAACAAATGAAAATTATAATACAGTTATAAACCACAGATATTTCTATATGAACTATACAACAGGATCACTCTGTCTAAATTCTCAAAAGTAAACTCCCATGAATTATTTTAAATTAGAATACGTAAGCTGATAAGTCATTCTTCAGGAATGTAATGTCTGCAACAATTACAGTGTCTCAATGTTAAGCTATATATGCTAAAAATGTAAGTATGAATATAACTAAGATTTTGAAAAATGAAGTTACATTTAAAATAAAAAAGTATACCAGGTAGTTTTGACATCTTATTTCACATATTATTTACGATAACATACAAATACCTTGGTTTTGAGTCACAATAAATTTATTTGATTAAAAAACTACTTATTACAATACAATAAATTATAAAATAATATTATTAACTGATACTTTATTATAAAATAATTTATTTTATAATAAGAATTTTATAATAAAAGTATTTTCCTTCTGTTGTTTATGTTACTAACAAATGAGTGTGAGTGTCAAATGAATCAATATGCAATAATATATTGGAAATAAGCAGTACTTACCTATTCACCTATAGTCTTTAGATATAAAGGCTTTGAACCTGGAATTGCAAGTATAAAATGCAAAGCATTTTGACTTATACTGGACACAAAGAAACATAAGGGAGTGTAGTTCAACTCCTGTGTGAAATTTTAAAAGCCAAGAAAACACATACATGATGTTTTATGAGATAATAAACATCAGGCAACAAGGAGCAGTGTCATGTGTCCCATGATTGCCCCAATCAATTTTAAGTTTGTATGGTAGCACAATTTGATCACCTTCATCAGGGTTAATAACAATCCTGAGATGAAGAGACAAAGCTGGGGGTTTGAAGAAGGGATTGGGAGAGAGGATTGTACAGAGAATAAGGCCTGAGGATCATTACAGGATTGCTTTTGTATAGCAAATTTTGTTGTCTATACAGTAACTTACTTGTAGACAATTAAAATTATTTGTAATTTTAGTTATTTACCATTTAAATTTTTCAAGATCAAGAACAAATTTTATTAGAGTTTAATTAAAACTTCCTAGGACAGGCGAGTTGTAAATCTTGGCAACCAGTCAAAATAGAAGAGTGAATACTAAAAGGGCAGGATTAGGCTTGCCATTTGAGTTAGCTTTAATTAATTAGCTAATTAATTAAACTTTTAACACAACATTTTTTTTTTTGGTTTTTCGAGACAGGGTTTCTCTGTGTAGCTTTGTGCCTTTCCTCGAGCTCACTTGGTAGCCCAGGCTGGCCTTGAACTCACAGAGATCCGCCTGGCTCTGCCTCCCGAGTGCTGGGATTAAAGGCGTGCGCCACCAACGCCCGGCTTAACACAACATTTTTATTGGTACTTTCACATCATGCATCCTGATCACACTCATTTCCAAGTCCTTCCATCCCCCTGCTTGTGATCCCCCCCAAAAAAGTAAACATTAAAATTTTAAAAAAGTCCAATTTATGTTGTCTACATACTCACTGCAGCATGGTCAAACTCTCAGTGGCCTGCCCCTTAAATAGAAATAAGTCTTTGCCTTCCCAGACCCTGCCAAAAGCCATAAATTGTGGAGTTCTAACTTCAGCATACCCCATCACCCCTTTTAAGAGTTCTTTTCGATGGCTTCCTCTCTAGGCTGTTACTTTTATTTGGGGGGGGGGGGGTAGGGGTTGTCACAGAAGCCTCCCATGTCCCTCCTGCTCAACTGTGCATTATAGTCATGTCCTATCACAGCAAAAATATCCTCTTTGCTCTCCACAGTCAGTGGGGGCATGGATAATGAGTCTTGACAGGCTTTCTGGCAAAGCACAAACCACAAACATGAGTCCCAGCTACATCAATTAATAAAATATTACAAACGTTTGATTCAGGTAATATGTACTTCTCAAAGCAAAGAAAAATATCTGAGATTTGTAACAATATCAAAAATGTAGCGTGAATTCTAATTGGTCTTAATAATAAAAACCCAGAGTCAGATATCAGGGTGAAAGCTGAAAGATCAGAGAAGCAGAGCAGCCAGCCACTAGAAAGACTTCTTAGCACTAGGAATCCTCAGACTGAAAGGGCCAAACCCCTGTCTCCACCCTCACCTTATCACTTCCTCTCTCCACCCAGCCATATCACTTCCTATTTCCTCCTCCTAAGTGCTGGAATTAAAGGCTTGTGCCACCTACTGCCTGGCCTCTAGTGGCTGGCTCTGCACTCTAATCTCCAGGCAAGCTTTATTTGTTAGAGCACAAACAAAATATTGCCACACAAAAATAATAAAATTTCAGTCCCCCAAGATAGCTATTATGTGACTGTCAGCCAACCACGGAGTTAGATGGTTTCTGCAGCTTGAGTTGGAAACATGAAAAGGAGAATTAGAAATTAGAACTTTATTTAAAGACTTCAATAGTTTTTCTCTCACAAAGTGATAAAAGTTAAAAACAGAAACAAAAACAACAAAGACAAACAATCAACTCATGGGAAGTAATTCAGCATTTATTAAGCATTTCCATCCAACACCTGTTTTTCATTAAAAGATCCATGAGACACATCTAATGTGTACATTCCTGAAGTCACAGAATTGTAAGAATTTAGTGGTTGTTCCTGAGGCAGTAAATGAATCATAAAAGGCTCCATAAAGGTTTCTGTGCTGATGAAAATCATATGTACCTGAAGATTACCACAGTCAGTCTCTCAATGCTAGTGCTATGCTATAATTCTGCTAGTTCTAACCTTTAAAAGACAGTAGATAAAGATGGGAAGAAATCTTTTTGTTAAATTTCTTATACCAGCATGTAAATCAACAATTTAAAGACTATTTTAGTTACATTGATGTTTTTGATACTTTCTTTAACTTAGGGTTATCTTTTTTACTAAAATTAATTCAGATCTTACTTATTAGGTTTGATTAGAATCATGAAAAGCATGAATAAATAATTTTGATATAGGAAGGCTTTACTTTTGAGTGCACTGGAATCTGGAATGGCTTATAGAAATAGAGGTAGAAGTTTGAAGGAGTTGACAAACTCACTTTAACTTCTGCAGATTGTAGAATGTTAAAGACTAACCTTGAAATAACTTTGACTCCAGACCATCTCTAATGAAGCATGCTTACAGAAAGTACTGTAGAGTGTACTTAAAGCTGTACTTTTATTCTTGCATTTGAAATTACTGTCAGATTCCTAGCTTATAACTAAGAACAAGCATCTAAGAATGAGTTATTATTCATCTCCCAACTTAGACAAATTGGACAAAATCAGAGGAAAAATGTCTTAAATTTCAGCTTTAGAAATACATTCTTCCAAGCATAATACTGAAAAATATGCAAGCTTACTTTTTAAGGAGGTTTGATTTGCACCTAAAAGCTTTTGACAGCTTATGCTGATCATAATATGTGTACCGTGTTTAGTGTAATTGTCTTAGAAACATTTGCCTTTCTCTTCATTTGAACAGCCTGGGCAGGCTGCAGCTTTGAGGACTCTGGAGTGGCATTTCCAAGAAAAGTAGTAAGCTCTGAGTATGGAAGTGAGGTTCACAGCTGCACACAAAGTCTGTTAGCTAGGATTGCATGATAGTCTTTCACAATACTAGCATATGGCTGGCTGCTAATGTTTAGTAAGTTCATTAAGCATGTGACCAAACCACAATGTGATCACATTCAATTTTACTTGCAAGTCAGGCCAATAATAGCACCATATCAAATATTTCATACAGTAAAGTTCATGTGACCTGGTATCTTTGTTTCTTCTTCACCTTCTTCATCCCATCCTATGCCTACATTCCCATTTTCTACTTAAGCTAGTTAAATCATCTACAAATTAATTGAAGTGGACAAAGCCATCAAAGAAGCAAAGGAGACTATGAAAAATAAAAGGAATAAAGATGGGAAAGGCTAAATACATCACTTAAGGTATCTTCAACCTCTGTAAAACTCCATAGATATTCGTATTTCATAAATTCAGATTTTCTATTGTTGATATGCTCAACTATTTCTAAAAATTAAAAGCCTTCAACAGAACGTGAATGATTTTCATGATTGTGTATTTTCCCTCTGTCCATTTATAGGGATCAAACCACAAACTTTATTCATGGAAAACAAAACACAACAACAACAAAACAAATAGTGATTTATGTGCTCGAATTGCAATCCCACAGCATATTTTTCCCTTAAGTGACATGGATTTTGTGCCAGAATCTGGATAATTGACAGATTTATGCATGTGCACAGTAGTTGGCTTGGTGCCTTTCGATTCTGTGAGGAAGCACTTCCAAATGTCTTAGGGCTCAGCCAAAAGGGTTAGCACATTTTTTCAAGCAGGAAGCTGTGTTCATTGTTGTCTTGAAATACGCCTGCTGGTGAATGAAGTCATAATGCCTCAGAGTAAGGCCACTGCAGGTGAAGAGGGGATGAAAGAGCCCTTGCTTTTGCTTTACAGTGGGCAAGTTGTAGGTCTTAGTGCATTTCTTAAAAACAAAGGAATGAATGCCTCCACATCCAGCAAGAAACAAGAGTAGCCTGAAGCTTTCAAAAGCTGCTTAGCAGACTGGTAGTTTACTTGCTTTCCTCATAGGGAAACTAAATGAATCATTTTACATCTGTTTTAGTTAAGCTTAAAACAGAAATGAATGGATATAATAATAAGTTACATTTTACCAGCTTTTACTGAATGATTCAGCCTTAGGAATGTAGTATTCTATGTTGATTATTCTGATGTGGCAAACTTCTTCAGTTTTTATTCTCAAACTGCAGTTCATCAAAAACAGCTTTAGCCTGGCAGGGTGGCACACGCCCTTAATCCCAGCACTCGAGAGGCAGAGCCAGGCTGATCTCTGTGAGTTCAAGGCCAGCCTGGGCTACCAAGTGAGATCCAGGAAAAGGTGCAAAGTTACACAGAGAAATCCTGTCTTGAAAAACAAAAACAAAAAACAAACAAACAAAAAAAAAACAGCTTTAAAGAAAAGCTTATCACAAAGATAAACACACTGATGCTAATAATAATTTTATTGTAAATCTTATATATTTGCTTGATTTATACATACATTACTGTTTACCTTAAGCTATTTTAAGTCCTTCATTCATATAATCTAAATAATGTTCCATTCTCTTAAAAGTACAAACAGGAATTTTGATCCAGTATCAAATAGAGATTCTTGTATTTGTCATTAAAATCATAATAATTATCTACAAGATTGCTGAATTAGTATTTATTATCTATCAACAGTGTAAATCATTTTAGTGCATCCAAAATATTTCCAAGTTATGTGTCTTAATGTTTGCTTCAGATTCTGAAATATGGAAAACAAGAAGTTGAAGTAGCAGTTACTACAGCCAAAAGCAGTGTATAAGTGTTTCAGTAGTACTCAGAATCATGATTAAAATTTAGTCAGCTTATAGACTATGTATTGTTAAATACTGGGAGAAACAAAGATGCAAGCATCTACTTGAGTCACGATGAGAAATGTTTAAAGAGTTGGCAGAGAACCCTGTATGTTGACAGGTGGAATGACTGCATCATTCAGCTCTAATCCTGTGTAAGCAAAGTCATTTCACAACTCCCATATTTCGTAGTAATAACGATGAAAAGCAAATAACTATATTGTTCAAAACTTTGTCGTATAGACCTATCAAAATTATTTTAAATTTCATAATTTTATTTTCCTGAACTCAGGTTTATAAACTCTGAAAACAGTGACTATTCAAACTTGAGAAGAAATGTAATCCTCATATATTTATATCTCATCACTAAGAGACGATGGGTGCAGATTTGTTTGGCGTGCAAATGTAATTTATAAGATTAAAATGTTAAACTTTTCTTTAAATCAAACTCTGGAAATCACAAAAAAAAAAATAAGACCTAATTTCATAGAAAATTTCAGTACTATTTCTGTCTTTTGAACTTTTCTACAAAGATACAGGCTTTACCTTATTTTTGTATAAAATATGAATAATTACAAAGTTACAAAAATGCTTAGAGAAAAAGGAATCTATAAATCATATCTAAATATATAGTGGAATAGCTGAAATGAAGAATATTTACATTTTAATTTAATTAAGGAATAAAAAATTTTATATTTACAGTAAATGAACTCAGGGAAGTAAATGAAATGCAGAATTCTAATTCTAAATATTTTTGTTGCCCACTCCAATGTTTTTAGAATGATAAGTGGGAAAATATAAAAATAACAGAGAATGCATATAGATTAAAATTGTCATTTTTCTAATAGAAACTGTAAAATCAGTAGTCTGTCTAATTTATATTTAGTGACTCTGCTCATAATGCTGTTTCTGATTTAAGCTTTTCCTACATAGGAAATGCTGCTGTTGTAGATGGATTTCAAATCAGAATTTAACTGACGACGCCAACACTGCTGAAATATAACAAAAATATTTCAAATGTACCTCAAAGCATGTTATCCACTATGAAGGCCTACAATGTTAGAGACAAATGTTGTGTTTGTTTCTCTATGCAAGGTGGTAGTATAAGGAATTTTATCAGCCCCACACACATTTCCTCATACAAAATAGTCTCTTACATGGGCTACAGAGTGGGTTGCAAAGTATGACTTACTCTTGAGCTATTTATCTATTACACAATGCATTTTTTATCTGTATAAAATGATCCACAACTTAGTTCACACAGTAAGTTAGAAACTCTGGTTTACCTCCTGGCTATTCATCTTTTTAATATTAATGCAAAGCAGTGGGGAAATCACCATGATCAGATGGGATGTATACAAGAATAGAGAAGTGAGCCGTGAATACAAATTTTAAATTTTATTCTATTCACCTTTTGACAGATTGCAAAAGACACTACCGATTTACCTTTGATTATTTAGAATGGTTATATTTTTTATCTTCCCAATTACACGCATGGCTCTTCTTTTATCACACTCATTTTGGATTTTGAAATAATCCTTTTAATTCTCTATCAATGAGAAAACGCAGCTCCTCAAATTTTGCTCAGTAATAAAAAGTTTTGTGTCTTATGCAGGTGTAAGCCCTAAAATCAATGACCTAAAATGTGTAATGTCTTAAAAATTCTAAAATTTGTAAAATATTTCATTACTATTCCAATTTGGATCTGTCTTTGTCTTCAATTTTCTCCTTGACCAGGTTCTCCCATCATGCTCTGTTGAAAAACTTTCTTTTCTGTTCCATTCTCTTGGACTTTTAATTTTTATTGCTTGAATTATTTTAGAACATTTGTCATTATGCTCATCTCTGCCAACAAAGTCTTATGACTATTTTTCTTTTCAAATATTTTCCTACTTGTGGTCATGAATGACAAAGTACAGGTTCCCTTTGTTTATTGTTGATCCCCTCACATGCTAGAGTATGCACAAAATCAGGGCTTGTTATTTTCAAAAAGAAACAATAAACCCCTCTGAATTCACCCAGCCAGATCTTTCAAATCATATATGTATTTTCATATAAATAGTATGTCTTTACTTGTAAAATATGTTTATAAAATTGTTTAATCTTATTGGTTAACTGTGCAAGTATTCAATAGTAGAAACTGATCATATTTCTTGAAATTCAAGTCAACTTTATCTGTTTTACACAAGAATTGGAAAAGTGCTTTCCTTTAATGGTGATATTCATTGATTACTGAATAACTGATTAAGCACTTTGATTATTATATCAATACAGATTATAAAGACATTTATCCTCACATTAGCTTAGCTGATTATCACACATTATCTACGTTTATTTTTCCACTTTTTTGCAGGTATAAATAAAAGCCCAGCTTAGTTATTTTATTTACATACTTTATAGCACCTTAAAGTCTCTTTTCAAATTATGTTAAATTATTCAGTTGCAAATAAGTTATAATTGTATCATGATTTTCATCAGTCTTGCTAGTGCCACTGTTCAACTTTGCTTAGACCAATTGCTCTGCTTTTCTCTGATGAAGACTATTTCTTGTGTTCTCAACATTACATAGTTGCCTGCAGTTCTTTGTGTAGGGAAAGCATTCTGATCTTTTCCCTGTCTATTTTTGCAAGCCCATTGTTGATGTCCTTGTTCAGATTATGCATAGGCAGACATATTGGAGAGACTTTATAGGTGTAGCTTCTGACATTAGTAGGAGACATCATCTCACAGAAATCTCCCAAATCCTCTGATACTTTCAATCTTTCTACCCACTCTTCCACAGTCTTCCATGAGCCTTAGGTGGAGCAGTTGCATTGCATATGCATCCTTTGGGACTAGGGTCCACAATTCTGCATTTTGATAGTCATAGTTGTCTGTAATGGTTCCATGTCTGTTGCAAAGACAAGTTTCCTTGGTGAGGCAAGAGGACTATACTTATCTGTGGGAATAAGGACAAATATTTTGAAGGTAGTGAGGAATTATTCTGGTTTAGTAAAGTAGTAGTTGTCACTTTAAAAACATGCCTGTGCCCTGGAGTTAGCTAAGTCCTTCAGTTATTTCTCAGTAAGTGGATCATCCCCAGGAGTCTAGGAGGGGCTAGGATTGTTACAATTAGTCCTGCCAGCACCAAACTAATGTCAAAATCCCTTTTAACTCTGGCCCAGGTGAGCATTGCTTCCCTCTTTGTTCTCCAGAGGGAGAGCAACATTTAAGACTGTAATTTCTGGGACTAGGGAGATGGCTAAGTGGTTAAGAGTACTTGCCTTCAAGAATCCCCAAAATTCAATTCCAAGCTGCTGTGTCATGCAGCTCACAAAGCCTGTGTCTCCATCTTTAAGGGATGTACCACCCTTCTCTCTTCGGCCGCCTCAGACACTGGCCTGCATATGACATTCACACAGCAAACACCCATAGAGAGGTACACATACACTGGTAAATAAAAATAATAAAAATGAATTTTGAAGAAAGCCTAAATTCTTTCCAAATACAATATAATTACACACACAGGCAACAGCTACCTAATACATAATCTGGACACTATCTATAAAAAGCTATAACACACACACACACACACACACACACACACACACACACACACACATACCTATAAAGTCGAATTCTGTCTCTGTTTCTTCCCACAATTATGTAAATGTAACAAATAACCTTAATGACTCATTCCTATGTTTTGTCAATTGTAACAGGAAGATAATCATAGCAACTAAACTCTTCAGCATTCAGATTGTGAATAAGTTCTTTTTGATATTATTCTTACTTTTTGAGATTATAATATAGTTACATCATTCTACCTTTGCTTTCCTTCCTGCAGATCCTATTACATGCACCTCCTCTTAAATAATAATTTCAATCTGTCACAATGCAAAATATTTAAATACTTGGGGCTTGTTTCAAAAGCTAAAATTTTCTGAGTTTAATGAGGGATAGTATGGTGATATTTTAATTTTACTGAAATGTGATTTTATTTGTATGTTAATAAATAAATTTGCCTGGGGGTCAGAGCTAATAGCAAGCCATAGCAGAAACTGGGCGGTGGTGGTGCACGCCTTTAATCCCAGCTCTTGAGAGGCAGAGCTAGGCGGATCTCTGTGTGTTCAAGGATACAGCCAGCATGGAGACACATGCCTTTAATCTCAATACCAACCATAGAAGACCTGGAGGTCTGTACAGACAGGCAGTGGTGAGGAGGTCATGTGGTTGGATTTACAACCAATGAGAAAGCAGAATAGAAAGTCTATAAAAAAGACAAACAGACAGGAAGTAGGTCTCTTGGCTGAAGAGGACAGCTGCAGCAGTGAAGGGTAAGGCTCTTAGCTCTGGCCTCTTGGGCTTTCATCTCTGCATTGGCTCTGTGTTTCTTATTTAACAAGACCGTTCTTCTACGGGATATGAAGAGCACCTTAGTAACAATGTTTTGATCAATGACATAAATTTTCAACATGATAAAATAATGGTTTAATTGGATCAGATTTTGTTGTTAAATGGCATGTGACCATCTTTGCTCATTAACATGAACTTTAAGTGTTCAAGAAAACTAGTAAGTTTGAATGTAGAGAATGAAACTAACTCTCCATTATTATATCCATTGTTTATTATAGTAATTATTCCATTATTTTACAGATTAAAATAATTTTTAAATTAAAATACAGTATTTCTAAACTATAGCTTAAGTATTTCAATTCATTCTTAATTTATTCGATATTATATTAATTTTCATGTAGTAATAGTGGTCCTTTCTTAGTCATCTAGAGCTGATAACATTGTTCTATTGCTCTTAGGGCCTTCACTAACCTTATAACATTTACATGGTGAAAAAGTAACACATAAGCTCTAAAAGTAAAAAATATAAAGCACCGCCCCTAATAGTCAGCAGGTAACTGCTGGGTACCTGCCCCCACCCAGGGCATGCCCAAGACAGGGACCCCTTAAGAACTCAAATGTGTACGTGCTCACTTTCTTGGCTACCTCGTGATCCTGGATGCTGAATGCTGGATAGCAGACCAAGTCAGAGTCTCCTGAGAACCGCGTTGGACTGCATCTTACCTCTTCTGGATCCCGTAACTGATCCCTTTGCTTGCTGTAAGTTGACTTAAAATAAACCTCTTTTGACTCTCAGATAAACTACATGGAATTGCCTCATTAATTGCCACTACATATAAATCATTAAATTTTTCCCAGAGAAGAATACTGTGAAAATGAACTTAATAGCAAATTTCAAAAAAATAAAAACAGAAGAACCCAATATTTACTTTTGCTTAATAATTAATCAATTGTATTGATACTTTCAAATATATCATTCTGGATCACCTCTGTTTTTCTTACAAACTGACATTGGCAGATAAGAACTATGGTTCCCCAAATTTTAATATGATTTGGCTATTCACATCTTCACTTAGCCATATAAGAGGAGTTCAATAGATTCAGAATCCAAGCTTTATGTGCTTAATAATGTTTGATTTAATGATTCTTTGATTCATTGGTGTGTTCATGTGAAATCAGTACACATTGGAGAGATATTTCAGTTTTAACTTTGTTCTTTTCCTAGGATGGTTATACAATGCCAAGCAAGTTGCAACTTCTAGTAGGTCCAATGATCTAAATAATGAAGTGGGTGTGTCCTATTGTGTCCTGTATTGATAAACTATATGATGCTGAATTAAATCATGTGTGTTAAATGCACTCTGGTTCATAGTATTTGACAACTGATGGTCTCTTTGCTGAAATACATCTATACCATAAGAAGATTATTTGTAGAATACTATGGTAAAATACCTGGAACTCTCTTTCTAAATTGTGGACTCATTATCATCACTCCCCTTGTGTTATCTTCAGTGAAAAGTAATTCTTAAGAAATCTGAAAGAGGAGATTGCTGTAAGATATTAGATAGAAGTTCATAGAGTGATCATTATAAAGAGGGTTGCACAAAACCAGTATCTTTAATAGTGTTTAAAGAGCAAAGAGAAGGAATAGAAAATGATTGTACAGTAGAAAGACAATAGGGAAATGCATATAAATTTAAAAAAGATACAGAAAACATATGAATTCATAGAGGGTAACATATAAGAATCAAACAAAATGAAATGAATTTTTGTAAACATATTTTCAAGTGCTATAAGTAAAATAGGTGCAAAACCATTGCTAAAACATACAGGGGTTTTCAGGAAAGAAGTAACAGTAAAGGAATAGACTTGTTCATTTCATATGTTAGATGATCTTCACTCTCTAATCTATTCAATGGCATATTGAAAGAGTATTAATGTAAGGAAGTAATAATGTACTAAAAACTAACAGAGCTTGGTTTAAGCACAAAGACTCAGCCATACCATTTAAGCTAATATTTATATTTTACTTTAAATCTGCTTCAGGAACATTTTCAAACAAGAGTGGATTTATATTAAAAATTAAGAAGAATTATATTTCTATATAAGACTCCATGATTAAAGGCAACTAAGTGGGTTTGCCTGGAGAATTAATCAGTTCTGTTACCCATCTATGACAAATGCAGTTTTCACTGTTTTTATTAATAGTTTATTTGTGTGTTTATTTTAATTATTAGAATCAATCATTTGTAGGGCTTTGGAACTTCCAAATAAATATGAAATTGTCATAGATAGATGAAAACAAAAGCATGATAAAATTACTAAATTACAAAAGAGGAAGTATAAGATGACAGACCTTGAATGAATAAAATATATTTGCATTTCATGCCATATCTATTTATACAGGTTCTCATGAATTTCTCCAAAATTTGACTAATCAATCATACATGGAGAGTCCATATATTAATCTATGACAAATAATAATTCTGTTATGTAGTGTTTTCACTTTCATACTGTGTTAATGAAAAACCTTTTGTAAATAAAACAAAGAGGATCCATTTGAATCTTTTTAATTGCATAAATTACTTAAGGGAAAAATGTAAATTTCTAAGGGAAAGACACTTAGGCATTTCTCATTAGAATAGATGGTTTTGGGATTTGTTTTAATGCAGGTTTTGATGGATGACAGGATGAGAATTACTGGGACTCGAGAACTAAGGACTACCTCAGTGTGAATGCCCTCATGGAAGAAATTAGAATTAAGTAAGTGAGCAACACGGACAGCATTTAACAGAGAGTCCACAAATTAGCATGAGTTAGTTCTTTTGACTTTCTATGAGAAATTCCACAGGATATGGGAGACATGCATGAGGGAGGCCCAATCCAACTGAGGAGCCATTGGCAGCTGCTGGCAGCTGAAGAAC
>CABHPR010149904.1:0-16293 GCA_902168415.1 Peromyscus melanophrys
GCCTTGCTGGCCAACGCAGACCTCCTTCCGATTCTGGGCTGCAATCTTGCAGGGAAGCGCAGCTGAGAGGCAGCTGTTTTCCATTGACTGCCCCTCCCTCTGCAGCCCTGCTTAGGCAGCCCCCCTGCCCTGCCAGCTCTGGGTTGTCCTCCCACACTAGGGCTTCAGGAGGCTGGTGGAAAACTGCTTTGCTTTTCTAGCTCCCCTTCAGGAATTTGCACAGACTCCACATGTGATGGACAATGTCCTCAACAAGATTGCAACACCTCCAGAAACCGACTGCACTTCAGGGTCCCTAGACCACTTCAGACCAACTGGGCATAAATGCAGGGGCTCCCATAACTTCCGAGGTTTAGTAATTCACAAAAAGACCCAGAGAGTCACCAAGGCACTGTACTTTTGCTGCAGTTTCACTACAAAGGCTACACAAAGGGCATGATCTGCACGGACTCTGGAGCACACTCTGTCTCTCTGGAGTCAGGACGCATTGCTCACCCTGCACACCAGTGTGTTCAGCAGCCAGGAAGGAGCTGCACTGAGCCCCACTGTCGAGATTTTCCATTGAGGTTTCATATGAAGCCACAGTTGATTAAATGACTAGCCTGGAAATTAACCTCAATTTCCAGTCTCTTCCCTGGGGATGCTGGGGTGTTACTCACTTTTTTCTTCACTGTGAAAACCTTCCTGGCTAAGGCAGCTTGAGAGAGGAAGAGTTTGTTTGGTCCTTGGGAGGGGACAGTCCACCTTGGTGGGGAAGGCCTGGTGTGTTCACATCAGTGGGAGCACACTGATGAATCTCTTCAAACCCTAGCAGACCTGGAGACAGAGCGGCCTTGTGATAAAGCTGGAGCTTGTAACCCTACCCAATGCTCCTGCCAGCTAGATGCCTTCTCAAAAGATTCTGCAACCTCCTCAAACGATGCCACCAGCAAGAGACCAACTCTTCAAACATATAAGCCTATGGGGGACATTTCACATTCAAGCCACAGAACCAAGTGACTGAAGGTGCTAACCCTCTGATCACATGTTCCCTGATCTATAACCAGCTTCCACTTTCAGACTCTCCAGCTACCCACCTAAATCTCAAGAGCTTTTGAATTTCTGTCAGAGACTGGGGATGTATAGAGACTGATATTCGCCAGTGTATATGTTAGTATAAGGCAGGCGACTCTTTCATCCTGCAGGAGGGTTAGCATTAGAAGGGCCAGGCTACAGAAGCAACTGATTTATACAAGATTATCTTGGTTTCTTTGCCCACCTGGAATATAGTATCTTCCTCTGTAAAGTTCCTTTAAAAAAAAGAAAAAGAAAAAAAGGAACGAAGAGAGAGAGAGAGAGAGAGAGAGAGAGAGAGAGAGAGAGAGAGAGAGAGGGGGGGGGGGGGGGGGGGAGGGAGGGAGGGAGGGAGGAAGGAAGGAAGGAAGGAAGGAAGGAAGGAAGGAAGGAAGGAAGGAAGGAAGGAAGGAAAGAAGAAACTTGATTCAACAAAGAAAATAATGTATACAAAGAAAACTACCAGGACAATATATGATAACATCACCAATAAGGACCGACTCCAGAGGAGGTTGTTCTAATACAATTGCTGTAACATGTCCACATTTTCTTTACTTTGAAAACACTTTCAATCTTTTGAGTTAGATAATTTTTTAATCTACAACTTTTACAGATTGAAAATATGATTTTGTACTTAAAATGTAGAGTTTAGAAATGTTTTAACAATTTAATTTACCTCTACAAACACCCATATCAAGATGTAGTACATTCCATTACCCTGAAAGCTCTGTCCCATCTCACCCCAAGGCTCCTCTACTCTGATTTGAACGTACACACTTGAGCTATTTTCAAATGTCACATAAGCAGGAAACACAGCATGTACTCCAACATATGATTATCTGTCTCTCATAATTTTGTGTTGAGATACATTCATGTTGTTGGATTGGCAGAATTAATATTGTGAAGATGGTTATAGTATCCAAAGTGATCTACAGGTTCAGTGCAATCTCCATCAAAATACAGTTTTATTCTTCACAGAACTAGAATGAGCAATTCTGAAGTTCATACCAAAGAACAAAAGACCCTCAATAGCCAAAGCCATTGTAAGCAGAGAGAGTGATTCTGGAGGTCTCAGAATGCCTGGTCTCAAACCGTATCTCACAATCTGTTTTAACGGAACAGCACGGGAGTCGCACAAAAGCAGATGTGTGGACCAAGAGAATGGAACTCAGAAATAAGCCCACCCAGCTTGTAGCCACCTATTTTTTGACAAAATGTCAAAAAATGTACATTGGGGATTGTAGCACGAATCTTAAAAGGTCTTATTAATAAAAACTACCCGGGAGCCAGGTGCTGGGGTCAACGGTGGAAGATCAAAGAAGCAGAACAAGCCAAAGCCACCTCACCTCGCCAATTCCTCAGCTGATCCTGTTTCCTCAGACTGAAAGCCTGAGTCCTCATCCAGAATGAATCTCAGCTGAACTGCTCCTAATAGCCTAAAAGCTTAACCAGCTCTAGTTCCTGGTCCTCACACCTTATATACTTTTCTGCTTTCTGCCATCACTTTCTGGGATTAAAGGCGTGAGTCACCATGCCTGGCTGTTTCCAGTGTGGCTTTGAACTCACAGAGATCCGGATGGATCTCTGCCTCCCAAGTGATAGGCATGTATGCCACCATTTTCTGGCCTCTATGTCTATCTAGTGGCTGTTCTGTCCTGTGACCCCAGGTAAGTTTTTTAGGATGCACAATATATTGGGGGACATAATATATCACTACAGGGGATAACAGATAGCCTCTTCAACAAACCAGAAAAATGTGTGTCCACCTGTAGGAAAATGGAGCTGGATCTATATCTTTCACCCTAAATTCAGATCAAAATGAATCAAAGTCTGGAAATTTGAAACCTCCAGAGGAAAAAACATAGGTAAGCCAACTCAAGATATGGGCACAGGCAAAGGACTTTCCATAACAGACATCCACATAACAGGGAATAATCCCCAGGATTGACACGAGTGATTGATTGTACAAAATCCAACAGCTTCCATACAGCAAAAGAAACAATCACCAGAGCAAAGGGCCAACCTGCCAAATGGGAATAAATCTTTGCCAACTAGACATCCAACAGGATATGACTACCTAAAATCCACAAAGGACTGCAAGAATTAAATACCAAGAAAAATAACTCATCCAATCCACAAGTAAGCTAATGAGTTGAATTAGGCAATTCTCAAAAGAAACACAATGGCCAATGAGCCTTTGAAAAAGGGTTGGGCATCCTTACCCATCAAGGAGATGTAAGTTAAAACTGCTTTGAGATTCCTTCTTACAGCAGGCAGGATGGCTGTCCTCTAGAAACCAAATGACAACAAACACTGGTGAGTGTGTGGGGAAAGAGGAGCCATGCGCATCGCTGATGGGAGGGAAACCGTGCAGCCACCTCAGAAGTCAACACTGAAGTTCACCGAAAACTAAACGTAGAACTAGTGTATGACACAGCTATGCCATTCTTGGTTGGACACCCAAAAGGTTCAAGTCAGCCAACTATAAAGATTCTTATACACCCGTGTTTATTGCTGCACTATTCACATTAGCAAAAACATGGAACCAGCCTGGGGTCTGTCATCAGATGACTGCATAAAATACCATGGGATACCAGGGCCACGCTGATTCTAGTGGCCTGTGCTGCCACCTAGGACCAGGGTGACATCTGGGCCCAGGCTGCTGCATCTGTATTGATGTCTGCAGCCCATGTTGCCACCAAAGATCACACAGATGCCCCGGGGGCTGGGCTGCAACCTGTGGTCTTGAGTGGGGTCCATGAGCCATGCTGATCTGAGTGGCCTGCGCTGTCACTAGGGGCCGTGATGTTGTCTAGGCCTGGGCTGCTGCCTAGGGCCACGTCCAGGTCTGTGGCCCTGCCGTGACTGGGGTCTGAGTTGATGTCTGTCACTCCTGTTACTGGAAGGTCTAAGGAAATGCTGAAGGAAGACCCCAGACTCAAATAGTATGTAAGAGCAAAGAGCGTTTATTTACCGGCATGTCGGGCTGTTCACCTGTAAAAAATGCAATGATGCTGAGACGAGCATGCAGGCTTCTTTTAAGCACAGCTAAGAGGAGTTTCAGGGACAGTTAGGTCATCTCCAACATGGTTGGTTACACAAGCAGCAGTTGGATTAGTATACTTCTAATTGGCTGAGGTTTAGTCTTACCATTTTTGGACATATTTGCACAAGCTTGAGCAAGTTCAGACGTGACTCAGAAGGGGCTGCTGGATTTGTCCTTGAGACATGGTGAGGCTGGCTCAGGCCTGGTCCCTGAATGCAAGGGCCTTGGGGATAAATGATCCTTTGTGGGAGAGACACGTGCTCTGTCCTTCTTAGAGAACTGAAACCTAAATTTGTAGTTGTAGAAGTGGGAGAGTTTAACCCCTTCATTGCCACCAAGGGCCATGCAGATGACCGAGGTCTGGTCAGCCACCTGAGACCATGCCTGTGTCTGAAGATCCTGCTGCTGCCAAAGCCATACTGATCTGGGTAGCTGGTGCTGCCACCGGGGCCATGGTGGCGTCTGGGCCTGAGCTGCTGCTGAGGGCCATGTGTGGGTCCATGGTCTTCCTGCAACTGGGGTCTGTGATGATGTTTGTGGCTGTGTTGGCACAGAGGTCAATAGGAAGCACGCTTTGCTGAGCCAGCTCCACCCTGCACTGGCCCTGGAATAGCTGGCCCTGCCCCTCGTTGGATAATGCAGCAGGAGAGCTGTCCCTACCCCTTAGGGGAGAGCTGCCCACAAGCACTTGGGGAAAGATGGTCCCACCCCTCACCACAGGTGTGCATCTCACCTGGGCAGCACGCTAGAGCTGACCCTGCGGTTGTGGACACAGGTGAGTCAGCCCTGAGGGCATGAGAGCAGCGGCTGACCACACCCTGCTTCATCTGCCATGCTGTGGTGTGGGTGAGGGAGAAATGCCCTCCCCCTACTCTGCCCCTTGCTACCCAAGGCAGGCAAGTGAGATGGCCCCAGGGGTCACAAGAATAAGAGAACTAGCCCGGCTCTTCACCAGCTGCAGGAGAGAGGTCCCTGCACCCCTCCTGGTCAGCACACTAGAGCTGACCTTGCTGTTGGGTGCATAGGTTAGGTGAGCCAGCCCTAAAGGCATGAGAGCAGGAGAGCTGATCCTTCTCTCTCTGCCCCACATTCCCCCTACAGCAATAGGGAGAGAGGGCCCTGCACCTTGCCTGGCCAAAACAGTAGAGCTGGCCCTGGTGGTGTGAGTGAGGGTGACCCAGATCTGAGAACCTGAGAGCAGGAGAATTGGCCCGGCTCCTAGCTGCAGGCTGCATTGGGTGGGCTGGCCGAGGCAGTGCTGGAGAGCTCATCCAGTAGTGATGATGAGGGAAAGCTCATAATCATGATGGTGGGCTGACCAACCCAGCTACAGGCCCAGAACCAGAGCTATGAGTTGGCCCACCCCAACACCCACCTCATCTATGAATTGTTGGAGCAGGTGAAGGAACCGGACCTGCAGATCCAAAACAGCAGGATCTCCATGACACAGGACAACAGGCTATCCAAGAGGAGCCCCAGTGACAGCCCAGTATCAGTGGTATAGCAGAAACCAGAGGCTTCGAGCCAGACCAATGACTCAAGGCAATGAACACTTGCAAGAAAAGATGAATGGGCTCAAGGGTGAACTGTGTGACTGAATGGGCCACACTACAGCTTCCACAACAAGATTCTTCTCTTTTCTTTTATTTTTTTCTTTCTTTGTTTTGTTTCATTTTTGGTTTTTCTTTTAAATTTGGTTTTGTTTTGGAGGGAGTTTGCAAGAATAGAGGGCAGATGTGAGGATGGGGAGATGAGTGGGATTGGAATGCATGATGTGAAATCCACAAAGAATCAATAAAAGTTAAAAAAGATTAAAAATACATGTGATACATGTACACAAAGGAAGTTCATTAAGAAGTAAGGAAAAATGAAATTAGGACATTTGTAGGAAAATGAATGAATCAATGAACATTATGTTCGAGAAAAATACACTAGATTCAGAAAGACAAAGGCCATATGTTTTCTCTCACATGAGAAACTAGATTTAAGTCTGGGGATGAATGTAGAAGAGGACCATGGGGGATATCGTAAGGGAGGGGAGAAGAGAGAGAGAGTGATGGGATACACGTGACAGGAAAGCAGAAGTGGATACTGTTTGGGGACAGGAGAAGGTGGGGAGAAGGGGATGGGGTTGGAAATGAATTCTAACAAAGTATAACATTCATATAAAACCGCAACAAAACCCATTACTTTCTATGCAACTTTACAAATGAATAAAAAATGAAAAGAAAAATAGACTTGTCCATGTCATCTCAAGCTGATTCCTCTTTATTGCTGCAAAATATTGTAGAGTGAGCACTCAGATTGTTACTGGGAATATTATCAGGGGAGAAAAGCTGCTATAAACTTCTGGACAAGTATTTTTATAGACATGGGCCTTTATTTCTCTTGGTTATTAGGTACACACACACACACAAACACACACACACAAACACACACACACACACACACACACACACACACCCCTAAGAATTTAATTTCTGAGCTGTGTATGTCAAACTTTTTGAAGAAACCAACAGATAATTCTCTAACAGTCACACCAGAAACACATGAGAGCTCTGGTTGCACTGCCTTCTAGCCAACACTTGGAATTGCCAGCCCTCAGCTTTAGGCTCTAGCCAGTGGAGATATCACTGGCATTAATTTGTGTCTTGTAGAAGATGCACCACTGTGTCTTTCATTGGTCTTTGGGAACCCACCAGTGTTCTTTCTGAAGCGTCTGTTCCAATCATTTACCTTTTCAATTGAGAAAATGCTTAACTTTATACGGATATTTTCACATCAGCTTTCTCATTTTATCCTCTCTCAAGCCTAAGAGGTCAATGGCTGAGCTCAGGAAGCGTATGGTTTGGGGCAGAGCTTCTTTTGCTAAACACAGTCTGTGCTACTGTGTGGAGCAATAGTGTGCTATCTTTTCATTTTCAAACTGTAGCATGTAGAAGCATGGGTATTTGCCAATTAGATTATCTGTCTATTATTGACCAATAGGTAGTTTCCAGCCTGAGGTGTTATATACTATGCTGCTAGAGGGATTTCTGTCAGTGGTTTTTAGAGAAAATAAACATTTATTTCCTGTCACTATATAGTCACAGATCAGAAGGTAGTGTTTAACTTTATGATCTTTGAAGCATTTGCACTAATTTTGACTCATAACAGCACTACATCTTTGCCAACCTTTGATGGTCTCCACTTTTAATTTTAATTATTCCATATTCTGTTGGCTGTTTATTATAATTCTGATTTTGTTCTCTGTAAGAGTTTAAGAAATATTTGTTCAATTATGACAGAATTAATATTAAAAGCAGAGCAGCAGAGTTGTTTTTGTTGCTTTGGAAATTTGCATTTGTAGAGCAATGTGTGCTGTATAGAATGAGATCACTCCTCTCCTTGAGAAAGCAGCAATTACAGTAATGGACACCAGTAGACGTTTGCATTCTCATCACCAAAGGGCCCTTTCCAAGCCTCCCGTCTCTTCCTGGAAACCTAAGGGCTTGTTTGTTTTCCTCCATCTACACTGTGGTTAAATTTATTCTCTGTATACTTGAAGAACATATGCTCAGAAGGGTCACTGTAGCAAGAAGGATAGAATTGACCGGCTCAATTGAGTCCTGCTGAAGGGGAAGGTCTTATTTTAATAAACCACATGTTTGATTTTTAAATAATATTTTATATTAAAAGATAGCTTGCACTACAGACAAAAATGGCGTTTGGTTTTTAGCAGTTATTACTTACTGCATGAGTTTGTATCTTGTCATTTAAATGAGTTAAGGTCGTTCGGAAGGGACCACATCTGTATGGACACCAGTGTGTCAACTTGTGTGATGACTGAGACAGCACCCGCTGTACAGCAGGAAGTGAGGCAATGATGCTGAATCTATGAATGGAGACCATTCTTTTCATGAACAGTTGGTGTCTAGCATAGCGTTCTGGGAATGAGGGGCTAGAGAGACGGCTCAGCTGGAAAAATGCTGCTATGCAAACGTGAGGACCTGCTTTCAGATCCTGCACCCATGTACAAGCCAGGTGCAGTAGCTGAAGGGCTGGGGGAGAGGGGAAAAGCAGATCCCTAGAGCACTGTCCAGCCAGGCTAGCCAATTAGAAAATTACATGAAAGACCTTGTCTCGCAGGATAAGGTGAGAGCAATAGAGGAAGCCACTAGGCATTGACTTCTGGTCATACACACACACACAACTCCACCAAGAACATACACATACACATACACACACAGCTTCAAGAACACACACACACACACACACACACACACACACACATACACACACACACAGTTCCACCAAACACACACACACACACACAGCTCCACCAAGAGCACACACACACACACACACACACACACACACACACACACACACAGCTCCACCAAAAGCAATGGCCCAGAAATGTTTATGAAAGGAAAACAGAAAAACTTGTAAGAAAGAAAATTAAACAAACAGAAGGAAGGAAGGAAATTCAATTCTAACAAGCTTGGCTCCCTTCACAGAAGCAAGAGTATGCTTTTCTATTATAAAGCACACTCCCCACAACATCCAATGTCTCCTCAACTCAGCACACTCATAATGGAGCTGACTGTATGCACTGAACTACAGCCAGCCTACAACCCCGAATCTTGCGCCCTCCAATACTGTCACAAGCCAGCACTGTTCAGCTCTCTCCCTTTCTCACCAATCTGTTCATTCAGAAATTATCTCATTCAACAAATAATTTACGGGGAACCCTTTGCATACCTGACTCTGGTACGCTATATAGTCAAGCACATGCCTTTGGATCTCCTCACCTTGAAAGGCACTTGTATTACCAAGACCCTAACTATCACAGTCTTGAGTTCTTAGGCAATAAACCTATCCTTTGAGACATCGCAGACTTGAGAACAAAGGCTGGAAAATTCACTGCCCAGCTTAATTTTCTACTCATAGATGATGGCTCACGATGACCATTTCTATTGAAGTGCTCTGTCCAGCTGAGAGAAACAGTTCCATTAACAAAATTCTTTTTTTTTCTTCCTTGCCACAGCAGTAAAGACTCACTGTGCATTTAATCGGGATTTTCAATTATGTGAGGACTCATAATTCAGTTAGAGGTGGAGTTTGGGGTGGATCAGGACTATTGGAGAGGCCTAGGGAAAGGGCATTCATATACATGACGGAAGGCATGGGACACACTGACCCAGTGGGGGGGGTGAGAGGATGTAACTTGGATTCGGAAATCTCATTTTCTGGCAATGTGAATGTCAAACTCTGGATAGTGGAGAAGGGTAACTGAATGAGATCACAGAAAAACATTAAATTTGTAAGGATCTGATGAGTGCTTATTACAGAGATGGTAAAAACAAGGACTCCACAGTTAGAGATATCGTCTCTCCAAAGACCTCTCATGCAAACTTTAATTTTGATTCAATGACCAGTCTGAAATCTCTTCCGCTCTGTCCTTCACCTCCCCTGCTCTAACCAGCATCCAAGAAAGCTGAGGCAAATATTTCCCTGGCTTGCTATTTATTTCTAATTAATCTCTTTTCCGCCTTGTCTTTTTTACCTGTGGCCACTGTCTTTTACTCCAAACGGCACAAGAATTCGTGGTAAACACGGCCTCCTCCTCTTGTTCCTTTCTGTCCTCCCTCTTTGGTCTGTCTTGCATTCTCTCCCACTCTCTGCAGTTTAAATGTAAGCCAAAAGCAACCCTGGCCAAGGTGAGATGAGCAATGCTTGGGCTGAACTTCAAGGAAACGGAAACGTTTAATGCTGCCTACCCGTGTCCAGAAACTATAAAACTGTTCATTGACTTTTTCCCTCCTTCAGTAAGTCTTCCTGCTATCAATTGTCAACATTCGAGACAAAACAAAAATAACTTTGATCATATTCAACATTATCGTTTGGTACTCCACTTATGAATATTGAAAAGGGTAACTACATTTTGTTGTGAATATACATGTCATCCACACCAAGTGATTTTATGGGGACACAATAACGTTAAGAATGTCAGTATTGGAGACCAGAGAGATGACTCAGAAGATAAAAGAGTTTGTTGTGCAAGCCTGCAGACTGAGTTTGACCCTCAGAACCCACATAAAAAGTTGAATGCAGTAGTACGTATCTACAACCCCAGCATTCTGGTGGGCCAGCGAGCCTGCAGTACACAGTGGAGTGGCAGAAACATGAGACCCTATTTGAAACAAGGTGGAAGGTGAGAACCAACTCCCAAAAGTTGTCCTCTGACCACCCCCACCCCCACACACGTGCCCACACACCTACATATCATACATATATACATATATCACACACACACACACACACACACACACACACACACACACATACACACACACACACACACACAGGCACACATTCACCTATGCACAAAGGAATGTGACTATTGGTACTGGGAAGATGGCTCAGTGGTTAAAGTACTTGCTATGAAACTATGAATTCCTGACATCAGACCCTTGGCACCCATGTGAAAGCCATGTGCAACATGCCCATCTGTACCCCAGCTCTGGGGCCTCACACACTAGCAGATCTTTACTGGTCAGCCAGTCTAGATATACCAAATGGCCAACTCCAGAGGAGTGAGAGACCCTGTCTCAAAAAATGAGGTGAAAAGTGATAGAAGATAACACCTAAAGTCAACTTCACACACATGCACATGCCCAGGAGATCACACCTACACACACATGTGTACACACTTGCATATGAGAAGGGCGGGGACATTATTAACGACCTGGATGTGGAGACACACTCTGATCTCAGCACTAGGGAGCCTAAGGTGGGAATATCGTGAGTTTGGTGTAAGCTTGGGCTACACTGTATGCAAGGCTGTGCAGTCTTCATGCACAGGCACAGACTAGAACTTAGAACATACCTTCCATACATGGCAAATCTTTCCATACAGGGGTCAGGCTCCAACACGAGGTGTCTTCCTCTGTAGCTCTCCACTTACTCTTTGAGACAGGATTTCTCACTGAACCTGGAGTCACTGACTCAGCTAAACTGACTGGTCAGTGGGTCTCAAAGGCCCTCCTGTCTCTGCCTCCTCAGTGCTGGGGTTGGTTGGAGAGATGTGCTGCCATGTCTACCTCTGTAGGTGGATTCTGGAGATCTGAACTCAGGTCGTCATACTTGCACAGCCATTATAGACTGAGCCACATCCCCAGCCCAACCTGCAAGTCTTTCTCAGTATTCCCCCATGCTGGGTATATGTGTGCAATAAGAGTGAATGTGCTGAGAGAGATGGTTACTTTCTGTACTCCAAGTATATACCCTGGGCCCCTTGCAGAAATGAGCATATAGGAGATCGCTTTCAAGATGGCTGAACAGAGTCAAGAAGGCAAGGTAAACACAGCTATAAAGGAGAATCCTTTCTGTCCCAAGGCTCCTAACAATACAGGAAGTCAATGAAAAGGCCAAGGAGAAGTATCTCCAGGGGAGAGCAAAGGAGCAGGGTTGGATGCAGCCACCTTTCAATTCATCTCTTTCTCTAGAACCGCACAGTCAAGGTTGTGTACTACCATGGTTGGCATCTTGAATGTCCCCCAAATGCTGTTTGGTCTCGAGCATGGTGCTGTTGAGAAATGGTAGAATCTCCTCTCAACACAAAAAAAAAAGCCAAGCGGGGAGGTCTTTAGGACACTGGGACTAGCCCTTGAAGGGGATTTTGGGAAATTAGGCCTCTCTTCCCTCTTCTTGGTGTCTTGGACATGAGGTAAGAGGTTTTTCTCAGACACATGCACCTATGGCGTGGTCTCACCAGGACCCAAAGCAATGAGGACCAACCATGGACAGGAACCTCTAACACTGTGAACCCTGCCCCCTGAAAAAATGACTTCTTATAAATTGGCTATCTTGAGTATTTTGTAACTGGCAGAAGGCTAACATGTGGTCATTTCAGAACAAAGTTCTAGTCACAGAAACAGAGAACACTAGAATAATAACCATGGACCTCCCATGGCCTCTGGAGCAAAGGTTCAGTTCTTCTGATTTAACTGACTCTTTTATAATCACATATTTATATATTGATTTCTCAACAACTTAGAGCCAAATCACACTGTTTACTTGTTTAAAAAAAAAATATCTTTCTATAACTATATCTAATCATTTCTATTTCCCTCCTTTATTTTCTACTTTCTGTTGAACCTTGGGAACTAGGAAGGTAACATATTATTTTTATTTTATTAAGGAATTAAAGTGCATAGTTTTTAAATAACTGGTTTCAGAGATAGACATTGGAGTGAGGTTTAACTCAAGTCTACTGACTCCAAAACTGAGTTAACCATCATGCCGTCAACCTCCCCCAACAAAGACAGAAAGTCACAGTACAGATTGCCTGTGTCTTACAGAGATATTGACAGAGTTAAATGACATAATTCAGGTTCAGCACCTGCAACATGGTAAGAGGTAACAAATATTAGTGACAGAAATGTTAATGGATTGATGGTGCTGGAAACATGGGAGGTCGGAGAGAGAGCAGCGGAGGAACATCTGGGTTTCATCTATCCCGCTCCTTCCGGCCTGACCTCCAGTGCTCTGTTATTGTGTGAACAGTGTTCCAGCAAGTCCTCATCATGGTGAGAAGGAGCAGGGTTAGGAGGCATTCTGGTTAATCTTGGTTGTTAATTTGACAAGATTTAGAAACACAGTGCAAGCAAATTGTCACAAAAGTCTGCTAGCAGTTTTCTAGACTCTGTTCAGTGAGATGGGAAGAGCCACTCTAAAGTGGGTGGCACAGTCAGTGGGCTGGGGTCTTGGGCTAAATCAAAAGGAGAAACTAAGTCAGCATCCTCCCTCTTTCTGACTGCAGATGCAATATGGCCAGCTGCCTCAAATTCCCGCGGCCATGGCTTCCCTGCCCTGGTGGACTATATCCTAGAACTGAGGGCCAAAATAAACCATTCCTTGGTTGTTTTTGCCAGCAAGGAGACAAGTGGTAACTGGAGAGTAGTTTGTAGTTTGAGAAAATCCTCATTCATGTGGAATTTAGAGAAGCATTCACTTTCAGATCTTGAGATATCACATTGCTCACCTTGTTTCCAACAGGAACCAGAGATGTTCTCTGTCAGGCTGGTCTTGTATTCCTTTTCCTACCTGGAATGATTTCTGAGGGCAGTGTGACAGCGTCAGAGGAAGACGGGAGGGGTTGGAGGCAGCTCTGGTACTAATAATGGGTCTGTTCTCATTCAGCTCTTAATCTCAGGTGGTACTGAGGTCTACTGTCCACACTGTGGGTCTCAAATATTAGGGTGTAGAAGGAGCCTGTGCCCATTATTGAAACCTCTCTGGGGAAAAGAGAAGCTAGAGTTTAGGGAAACCCAATCTATCTGTCAGAAGACAGACAATCAAATGTGCTAAGCCCTTTACTTAGTAGGAGCTAACAAATATTAGTGACAGGCAAGGTGATTGAATACTAATTCTCCAAGGCCTTCAAAGATGTAGGGAGAAAGAAAGTGTAAGTCAAGAGTGAAGGTCAATATTCTCACGTGCATCTGAGACAGCTAGAGAGAGAGTCAGAAAAGGAGACATTGAATGCCAGGAATTCCAGCCCATGTGGTCTCATCATATAACACACTGAGCTATCAGGAAGATAGCTCTGCCTTTGATATAGACAAACACTAGTCAGAAGTGGGCAACGCCCATCGAGACAGAAGCAAGAGGAGCCCTCTCTCTTTCACCACATGCACAGCTTACCTACCTCTAATCCTTGACTAGAAAAATGGAGATTTTTATTTAGCAAGCACTTACATAGTAACTAGGCTCTATTTATTCACATTACCAACATTAATTCATTTACTCTTCGCTGAACCCTGGGTGGTGGGGACTACTGTTGCAGTTTTGCAGATAAATGATTCTAAGCATAGTTAAGGTAACTAGACCAAGGTTATGGATATATACCCATACACATATATGTACATACATATGTTCACATACATATATATGGACATTTTTTCGACCTTTAGAAGATCATTCTGCTGAATACAAATTTATAGAAATATCTAATTAAAATATCTCTGTACTTTCTAAATTTTTGAAATATTATTAGTGAAGTTTTTAAAAATTATTTTTTTTTTTTTACAAAAGTGAAGTGTCTTGATTTTCATCATTTCTACTTCCTCCTCTCTTCTGAGCCTCTTGCCTACCTGCCGCATACCTGACTCAGCAGGCAACACTGAGTTCACCCCATACACGTGACTTACTTCTTCAATCTAGTGGCTAGGAGAATCTTCATTTATTTCCTTAAAACTTGACACCGTTTAATGGTTCCTCCACTAGGCTGGCTGTAATTGTTCTAACCCTGCTAGACTCTACTAACTGTCCCCACTTCCTGTCCAGTTTCTGCCCATCTACCAGGTCATGGCATGACAAGAACTCAGAGAAGCAAGAGATTTGGGTGTGCGATGGACACATCGTCCTGGTCTTCCTTTGAGGAGTTGGACTTCAGCTGGGTTTTGATGTGGGGAGGGTATTGGCAAGAACAAATTCTAAGAGAGGTTATTCCTGATTCTGGAAAAGGAAGAAAGGATGTAGTGTCAAAAAGCCAAGGAGATGGTGGACTCTTTCACAGACCTGGGAAAGGAAGTGTGGTTGGACTGGAAAACAAGACACCAACAGAAGGGTGGTGTCCTCGTTAGCATTAACTGTGAACTTGACACAGCCTAACATCTCCTAGGAGAGAACAGAATCTTAATTGAGAAATTCTCTTTATCATGTTGATCTGTGAAGGTATCTGTCTTGCTTGTCTTAATTGAAGTAAGAAGGCCCGACTCTCTCAACCCATCCCTAGGCAGTGATTCTGGGCCATATAAAAAGGCTAGCTAAACATAAATCAAGTTTTAATACACTGTGTGATGGGTAAATAAGGCTGGCCATTGTACCATTTCTTTCTTCAGATTCTCAGGCATGACTTGCTTGGCAGTATAAGAACTCTGTAAAACTACAAATTCAATTAAAAGTTACTATATGGGGGTGGGGGTGGGGGTGGCTAAGCACAAGCAAGCGAGTCAGCCAGCAAGCAGCATCATCCGTGGTTCCTTTTGTATTTCTTTGGCTGAGTTCTCCAGTCAGAGGTCATGCTGGGTGGAGTAGTAAATAAGATCCTGCTTTCAGGCTCCTGCTAAATTCCCTCAGTGATGGACTATGACCCGGAAATATAGGATGAAATAAACCCTTTCCTCCCCAATTGCTTTTGGTCAGAGTGATTTATTACAGTAACAGAATGAAATTAGAACAGACGAGCCACGTCCCTGGATAGACTGGCCCTTCGTCATAGCCAGGAAATGGAGGAGAAGCCTGTGCACTCAGGTCCAGGAATCAGACGAGACGTGAAATTTAGGAGCAGGTGCACTGGGGGAGTGGGGAGAACCCCTGATCAGACAAGGCCAACCTTCATTTTTCTTTCTCAGCTGTATAATCTTTTACTTTAACAATATCGCTTACAAATATGCACATTTTTAAGAGTTATGATGCATACAAAAGACAAGAAGAAAAAACACACCGCCAAGAAACATTATTAGACATGACACAATATCAAAGCTATCAGCCAGAATCTGACACAATAGTATGTGGTACATTAAGGCCTCTAATGGAAAAGTTGGATTCCAAGCAAGATCAGATAGGAACTTTCCAGCCAGATAGAAACATGAAGATAAAACAAATGGAAACACTAGTTACAGAACTCCAGTAACAAAGATGAGGAATCCTTTGCTTCTTTAGCGTGCTCAACACAGATGAGAAAACAATCCATAACTTTAAGATATGACAATAGAAATTATCCCAGTGACGCCAAGAGACCCAGCGGTTGGGGGCCTCAGATCAGGAGTTTACCAGGAAAACGCCAACAGCTTTGTGGACAGTGGAACTAGTTAGCATCCTGACTCTGTAAGTGAACATGGGGGTCTAAGCACTTAGGAAGGAAGACTAGTATCCCATACTAGAGATGTTTTAGAAATTAAAGAAAAAATAATAATCTTGGATTATCAAACCAGTCACTCTCTTTGGGAATGCGATTTGGGACTAACCAGGTAGTACACAGGGAACATGCTGGAGTTAATACTGACCTCTTTACTCCGTGGGCTCTGGCAATCTGGTGAAGCTGATTGCCTCTGTTACAGGAAACATGGTATTAATACAAAGGATCTAACTATGTCAAAATACAGTTATCAAATGTTTTTAAAATGTTTACTTCTTATTCACCT
>CABHPR010149906.1:0-18031 GCA_902168415.1 Peromyscus melanophrys
CAAGAAATCCTTTCTTGCTTCCTCTCCTTTCCTAGTCCCTACACCTTCCTCTTCTTTCTGAGTCATACTTACTAAGTCCTTCAGGATGAAGCTGAGTCCAAATGCAAAGAGTTGCATTATCTTCTTAGTTCAAGTCACACAAGAACAGCCTATCACACTTCACAATTTAAGATAATACTTAATACATAGTTATAATCATTAGTGAATAATATATACTATGTATTTATACAAAAGACATATATAGAGGTATATATTCAGACATCCATCTACTTATCTGTAAGGGGAAGGAAACTATCCATAGCTTCCCGAGACTTTAAAAATCATAACTAGATATTGAATTTTAAAACACCTTCCTGTATCTTTTAAATTACCACCCCATTTATTTCTTTAAATATGTTAATATAGTGAATTATATTACTCTATTTGGTCAAATTAAATGAACTTTGCATTTCTGGAATAAACCTTAATTTTCAACACTCCATTAAGCCAACTTGATCACTTCCTTTCAGGGAGAGGAGTGTTCCAGCTATGCTCATGAGTGAGCTGGCCCTGCAATTTGGCTTTTGCTCTACTGTCCTTGTCCGATTTGGTCATCAAGACTATGAAAATTCAAAATTAATTTGGAGTTTCCCCTGTCTTTTTCCCGTTCTTCAGAAATTTTTATGTCAAACTGAAATGATCAGCTCCCTGTAAGTTCAATACTGCATTCAATTTTCTCTATCTGAGCTCAAATATTAAAATCACTGGATCAATTCCTATATTGTTAGAGAATTCTTAATAATGTTTTATTGTATTTACATGGAATGTATTTTTATGTTGTTAAATTATATTTAAATTGCTATTATACTTTTCAGTTCTTCTGACAAGTGTCAAGGCCAGTTTAATGGACATTCCCTTTAATATATGGCTTGTCAAAACTCACTGTTTGTTTCTCCTGCTTGCATGGAACTATTTTCTTTTATTTTTCCATCTTCTTTTCTGTCCTTTACAGACATGCAAATATAGACATAACTACATCTGGACACATTTTCTTGAACTATCGAGAGTTAGTTGTAGATGTGCTGATTTTCACCCTTCATGGTGTTTTACTACTGTGTCCCGGATGCCGTTCTCGGGCATTGTTCATCCGTATAACTCTACAATCCAATGACAGCCTGGACTCACACGTCCCTAGTGCTCCAACTGTGTCACAGGTTTAAAAGTGTGGTTGGTTGTTCTTTGTTTTTTGCTTTTTTTCATTGTCAGAGGTGCCAAGGAAATAGCACATGCCGTACTTACCATTTCTTCTTACTTTCCTTTACACTAGAATGATTTCCAAGCTTGCCAAATAGGTTAAATAATTTCAACATTTGAAGATGATCCTCAGTTTTTTTAGGATTTATTTATTTCATCAGAGTTTAAAATTTTATTAGCATACATTATTCATAAAATCAGCTTATTATCTTTTAATTATCTTTAGCACACTTGGTTTTGTACTTCATATCATTCCTAGGAGTGCTAATGTGCATTTTATTCCCTTTTTATAGATTAATTGTGCCAGAGTTTTGCCTAATTCAATATTTCCAAAGCACTGTGTTCAGTATTATTAATCTTTTGTTTCCTTTTTATCACTGATTTCTCTTGTAATCGTTATTATTCCTTTCATTCTACTTGTTTATGGTGTTATTATAGTGTTTTTTTTACTTCTTATATAGAATGCTTTTAACCCATTAAATATAAATTAAAATTATTTTCTAGTGCATGAATTAGGGCTATACTTTCCCTCTAAGCACTAGCTTAGCAATAACTGAATTGATTTATATAGTATATTTATTATATTTGATATAGTACAGTTTAATACATATATACATGTTGTTGAATTCTGTAATCCAGGTTTTAGTTTGTGTGCTTTGCATTTTTACGTGTGTCTGCATATGAATGTGTGCATGTGCGAGTGCAGTTGCCCATAGAGACCAGGGGAGGGCACTAGAGCTCCTGGGCTTGTTACAGACAGTTGTGAGCCACCCGACATGAGTGAGTGCTGGAAACCCAACTTAGGCTTTGACATTTACAATATGATAATCTTCCAGTTGCATGCATTTTCCAGCATGCCTTCATTTTCTTTACAGCTGAAAAATATCATTATGTATATAAATCACATTTTCCTTGTACATTCACCCATTGATGAACATCTAGGCTGATCCTGCACCTTGGCTATTGTGGACAGTGCTGTAGTAAACACAGGTGTGCAAGTATCTCTTTGGTGTGCTGACTTGGATCCCTGTGGGCATATATACCAGAAATGGTACCACTGGATCACATGGTCATCTTATTATTTGTGTTTTGAGGAAAACAGTCCACACTGTTTTCCAGAGTAGACACACTAATTTACATTTTTACCAACAGTACTCAGTAGTTACTTTCATCCCTTTTCTTCGCTAGCATTTCTTATTTGTTAGCATGATGATAACCACGCTGACTGAGATGAGATTAAGTTTCAGTTTGCATTTCTCTGATGGTGATGGGTGTTGAACATTTCTTCCTATATTAATTGGTCAGTTGTTTTTCTTATTTTGAGAATTATTTGTTCAATTCATCTGCCTACATATTGATTAGATGATTTGGCGTTTTTGCTTCACGTGTTGATTAGATGATTTGGTGTTATTTTTCAAGTTGTTTGTATGTTTTAGATATTAACTCCTTTTCTATTCTATTTTTGCATTCTCTAGGTTGTCTGTTCACTTTGTTACTTTTCTGTAGAAGGCTTTATTTATTTTTATTCATTTTTGTGTGTGTGCATTTTGTTTGTTTGCTTTGAATGTTACTTTAAGACTATACTTGATTGGTAATCACACCTTCTGTGTCTCCCTTTACAATGGATGCAGTGGACAGCTTACAGTTTTAGCAGGTTATAGTGACTCCATCTGATTTTCAGCCTGTGTAGTTAGCCTTGAACCACGGGGAACAGTCATTCCAGCCCATGGTTCCATTATCAGCCAGCAGCTTCCCCTAGAACCTTCTGAGTTCTAAGGCTTCATAGCTCTCTGATCGTGACCTCTACTTATATACTGGATGGTAGATTCCAGCAGGTCCCAACAACACTACACCCACATCATTCTCCACCGGCTATTGAGGCAGGTTTTGCTTTCTCTGGTGATGTTTGCATTTGAGCCCTAAGAAAACTGGAAACTCGCCCTTGAGCACTATAACCAACCCAAAGAATATTGGCTGTCTCTAACATATGTTATATCTATATGATTTATTATTCTCTTTAACGCCTATTCCATTTCCCTGATAAGCAGTACCTATATTAGTTTCCTTGTTGAAATCACCATGGAGTTTGTATCTCTTTATAGACCCTTGACAATGTATTTTCTAGAAATTACATACTATTGTTCAATACTGAATGCAGTTTATTTCCTTCAGAACAGAAACTAACTTTGTTATTTTATATTGTAACTATTTGTTCATATTTAGACAAATATCTATCAATACCTTTATTCCTTGTTTGTATTAGTTTCTTATCAATTCTGTAAAAATTACCAAATTTTTACTAAATTACTAAATTTACAGTTACTAAAAATTTAGTGCTTCAAAACAAAATATGTTTATTATTTTATAGCACTATAACTAAGATGTCTGAAATGGGTTTCCCTGGGCTTAAACCCAGGAGATAGTAGAGCTGCATTCTTTTCTGGAAGTTTGGAAAACGTCTCTATGATTTTGTCTTCTCAGCTTCTAAGTTACTCACATTCCTTGGTTAGTGGTTCTTACTCTCCATCTTCAAAGTATGCATATTGCACCAACTCATCTCAGCTTCCCCTTTCCTATCTAAGGCAGAGGTCCCCAGGATTATGGTGCCCGCCCCAGCATTCCTTCTGGCATCTGTGATTGTTTGCCTTATTTCTTCACAAGTGCTATAAGCAAGAAGCATTTAGGTAATAAACTCTTGCATTTCCTTTTTTATCTCCAGATGGCTATATTCCATTTTAATTCTTGAGAGACATAGCTTGAAAGTCATCTTCAGTCAGCATGCTGCATGGTGACTCCCACCATTACCACGGCAAAGCCAGCATCAACTCACCCATTTGCCGTGGTCTCTCTGGGAGCCTTTAAGATTTTTTTTCTTTTTCTATTAAGTATTTGGGTTTAACTTTATGTACTTTGGTCTGGATTCAAAAACATTGCTTCATGTTGTACTTATTAGAATTTCTGTGCTTGTGACTCTGTGGTTCTCAACATTTCTAGGACATTCCTAAAAATTTTCTGCTTTTGCATACTCTGTATTGCTGTTCCTCTCTTGTGTTCTGGAATCCTGCTATTGCAAGAGTCTTCCCCATCATTCATGTGCTCTGACTCTTGCATCCTTTTATTCTCATCATCTTGGCCTGAATGCTGGGTACGTATTTGGGTCTATTTTTCTCTTATGGAAAACATTTATTCTCAGCTATATAAGATTTGTTGGTTAATTTTTCTATTTGGCACTTTTTTTTTCAACAAATGCTTTTATTTCTAAAGTTCTTTTCTATTGTGTATGTATATATATATATATACATATACATATATATATATACATATGTGTGTGTGTTTTGGGCAGTTTAAACACAAACTTGTGTGTATGTGTATGTGTGTGTGTAAGGCAGAGGATAACCTTTTATTGTGTATGTAGTTAGTTAAGATGAGGTCGGTGGTTGCTGGGAATGTCTTTCTGTATGTTGTGAAGGTGTTGCTCTGATTGATTGATAAATAAAATGCTGATTGGCCAGTAGCCAGGCAGGAAGTATAGTGTAGGTGGGATAAGGAGAGAGGAGAATTCTGGGAAATGGAAGGCTGAGTCAGGAGACGCTGCCAGCCGCCACAGCCATGAGAAGAAAGATGTAAGGATACCCGTAAGCCACGAGACACATGGCAAGGTATAGATTTATAGAAATGGGTTAATTTAAGATATAAGAACTAGATAACAAGAAATCTGCCACGACCATACAGTTTATAAGTAATATAAGTCTCTGTGTTGTTTACTTGGGTCTGAGTGGCTGTGGGCCTGAGTGGGACTGAAGAAATCTCCAGCTATAAGTGGCATATGATGGGCTCCTAGTTCAACAGGACTGATTCTCTAGTGAGATGGTCACGTTGAAGACTATTAGATGGAGAAAACTCGTTTATGAAGGGGAAGGCAGAGACTGGGGCAAGTTGGCCACATAAGCCAAGTGACATCTGGAGCCACCTGAATGGGAAGAGGCTTCAAAGAGAGCATGGTACAACCATCACCTTGACTTAGGATTTTCAGCCCCCAGTGTTGTGGCAGAATAGATGTCTAGTGCTCTTGACCAGCCAGGGTCTGG
Source organism: Peromyscus melanophrys (assembly GCA_902168415.1). NCBI lineage: Eukaryota > Metazoa > Chordata > Mammalia > Rodentia > Cricetidae > Peromyscus > Peromyscus melanophrys. The sequence goes on from CABHPR010149906.1 coordinate 5,322, forward strand.
CACTTTGTCACACCGGTGCTGTGACTCTCATTTGCTATTGCTCATTCGGTTTTGGGAGCATTTATGTGATGTTCTCTAAATGTTGTATTAGGGCATTCTTAATAAGCATGCCTGGATATTCCCAGCATTCCTCATTTTCACCACCATCCACTGCTATTAAACCTTTACAGCTTTTCTAATTTGGCAAGTGTGAAGTGATATGTTCATGGTTTGAATTTCTACTTCCCCAGTGACCCATGATATTTAACATCCATTTTTGTTGTTTATTGACATTTAGATTTTACTGGATTAAAAGTAAATTTTTCTTATATTCTTAATTGTTTTTTTTTCTTAAGGATTCCTAGAATTCTTTATAAATTCTCAGACCAATTCTTCGTCACAGTTGTAGATACTAATCTTCACCCAGTGGTGTTATGTTTCACTTTATTTTTAGCATCAAAATGAATACAGTCTCTTAATCTCAATGTACTGAATATATCAACATTCTTTTCAATAATTCATGTATTTTGTTGCTTGTTTAAGAAAATTTCCCCTATCTTTATTACAAAAATGTTCTCCTAAAATTTCTCTAAAGATTTACACTTAAGCCTTCCTTCCATCTTGTATTATTTAACTTACCATTGACTGAGTGGTCCTTCATATTTCTCCCTTGTCATCTAAGTACACTTTAAGATTCTATATATGTTTCATCTATTTCTTGGCTCTCTGTTATGCTTCATTTCTCTGTCACTCAGTGATATTGTACAATCTTAACTATTGTTATTCATTTTCCAACATCATAAGTCAAATGAGCACCGGAAAACACCAGCCTCTCTCCTTTCTGAGATGCACTCAGGTCATTATTTTTCAGTAATGCTTCAGCGTCTTCTATAAGCGCTGGGTAGTGTTTTCATCATTCTTCAGTTCTGAATGCTTTTTATTTTTGTTTTCACTTTCCTGGTGGATTATTAGCCACTCATACATGTCCCCCCCAATTCCAAGTTGTGTCAATAATTTAAAAGAATTCTTGTTGTTAATTGTATTTTAGTAAATTGTATTAAAATATTAACTACATGATATATGATTCTTTGGTATGTCTTGGGACTTGCTTTGCAAATCTTCAGCTGATGCTTGACAATCAAGTCATATCTCCTCTAAGAGTTAATTGCTGCATTTAAGTTCTTCATTAGAGAGAAATTCTAAGAGCAGTGTTCAGATTCCCTCTGGCCTTACTAAATTGTATTGGTTTGACCTACAGATTGAAAAAATAAAGTTTGATAATGATGCTTATTATGATTTTTCAATTGGTTTTTTATGATGTATTTTTGTTTTATACATTTTGAGATTATGTTATTAAGTATAAGAAATGCATAGAACTACTATGCCTTCCCAATAAATTGAAATTGTACTTTTATATAGTAATCATCATTTTTAATAGTATTTTTTGCCTTAAATTTTATTTTATCTAGAAATGAAATGCAGCACTTAAGATGTATATATGTGTCCATGTGTGTTTCCATATAGGTGTGTGTACCATATACATACATGATATACATAAAATATACATATAAATATGTGCACTACCATATTATAAATTTCAACTTTTTGTGTACTTTAGTTTATAAGTGTGTCACTTATAAACAGCTTAAGGAAGCATTAAAATATGTTTCTAATCTCTATAATTAATTCACTAGCTTAATAATTTTCTATTTAGCAATAGTGTATTTGAGTTTATCACTTTAATATACTGTGTTCTAACCAATCTTCCCTCTGTGCACTTTTATAAAAATATTTTTGAATTTTTATTTATGTGTGTGAATGCTTGTGTGTGTGTGTGTGTGTGTGTGTGTGTGTGTGCATGTGTGTGCAGGTGCCTATGATAGCCACAAGAGGGCATTGTATCCCTTTGAGCTGGAGTTACAGGTGGGTTGTGAGCTTCTGATGGGGGTGCTGGTAAGGAAACTCTGGTGCTCTGCAAGAGCAGCAAGCACTCTTGCCCTCTGAGCCATCTCTCACAGGCACCGGAATGCTTTAGCTCTATTCCTCGACTATTGTTTATTGCAGTGGTTCTCAACCTGTGGGTCACGATCCCTTGGAGGGTTGAAGGACTTTTTTATAGGGGTCACCTAAGACTATCAGAAAACACAGATATTTACAATGTCATCCATAACAGTAGTAAAATTAGAGTTATGAAGTAACAACAAAAATATTTTTATAGTTGAAGGGGGGGTCACCACCACAATATGAGGAGCTGTATTAAAGGGTCACAGCATTAGGAAGTTGAGAACCACTGCTTTTTTGGATGAATGACATTTTCTTCTGTTTCTTTTCTTGGTAAGTTTTTGCAAGTGAAGCCATTTGTTCTCTACCTTCTTGTTGATTCTTCACCCTCAACTTAAAAAAGTACACTCATTTGTTTGTTTGTTTGTTTGTTTATTGGGTTGGGGGTGTTGGCTCACATGCTGTGGTACACACATGATGGTGCATGTATGGGGGCCAGAAAGCAACCCCCGAGTCTCTTCTCTTCTTCAACCATGTGCATTCTGTGCATCAAATTCGTGCCATCGGGCTTGGCAGCAAGCACCTTTCCCCACTGAGCCGTCTCACAGGCCCAGTTTCACAGTTTTTCATAAGAACACTTCCATGAACAATGTTGACAAGTGATCGGTGTCTCTGCTTTTGGACAACACACCAAGTTAGCGCATTTTACCCCTGACCCCTCCATTCTAGTTCCCATGAGATTTCTGTCTGGTATTTTACTGCTATTGTATATGCACATCACTCAAAGCATCTTAACTATTGTGTTTAGAATATTTAGATCTTGTTCTGATCTTTTCACACATTATCTTCAGTAACTTCATTTGCCTTGAAGTTTCCTTCCACGCAGGTGCCTGATGGCTGTAAATAAGCATTGGCTATCTGAAAAAAATGTATATCACAATCACTTTTTAACAAAAGTCTGACTACTAGATAATTTATTAATTGCGGACCTGTTCAAACACTTTGATGATAGAAGTATCTGATCAGCTTCTCTAAAAGGTTTAAAGGAAGCCCCCGTCTTTGTTTGCTAAGTACAAACATTCGTGTTCATGTATGTGAAGTGTATCATGTAAATCCTCAACATTCCTCACCATTGTTTGTGTAGCTGCTTTTGGAGTATACCATGACACTGTTCTTTCTAGACAGCTGCAGGATGAAATCAACCTTCAGATCAGTTCGAAGGAAATGCATTTAGGTTGCACTTGGGAAGTCTGATTTAAGAGTATTTGTTTTCCAACTCTAAATAAAAACAAAAACCAAAACTCTGCTAATGATATCAGCTCCCAGTGTTAAGTTACTAGCTGACTAGAGCAGGAATGGAACTACACACTGCCATTTAGTCATGGCATCGGGTTTACAACCTTCTCCAGTTCCTCCACTGGCAAATACCTACCATTCATCATGTGCTGTCCACTCCACACTGCTTTTGACATTCCCGGATGTTACGGAACATCGTAGGAAGGTGATATAATATATCCTTTCCCTTTGGACACATGATTCACTACCCATAACCATGCCAACCTGGAAAAGAAATTCTTAAATACTGAGAAATTGAAAGACATAAAATTTTAAAATTACTTAGGTGAAATGGTTTCCTTGGAGTGCTCTTGCAGGCCAGCTTGTCACCCTCAGACAGGGCCTGAAGAGCAGGTGCAGGCGGCCTCTTTCTTTGAGGTAGGAAGGAGAATATATGCTTGTGGCCTCACTCTCTCACAAGGGACCTTCCTGATGAGTAGGCAGCAGGTCCTGACTCCCAGCACAGTTGGCCCCAGGCATCTTAAGCACCAGTGTTTGGATATTTATGACTTTGCTTTCTACCAAGACTCAAGAGATCGAGAGTCTAGCCCAGACTGTGTGACCTCAAACTGGTAATGCAACATTTTTGCTTCAATATCTCCAAGCAGAAAATGAAAGCACCACTCACACGGTCTACTCTTCAAAATGCTGCCTTCTCCAGTACCTGCTCCTAGGCCCAGTGAAAGAATTGGTTAGTATCACACTCAACCCGTGAGGAAATAGGAATTCTAGACATTTGTAAGAACAACGTCCATTTATGTGGATGTGCACAAGACTGTTAGGAGTAATAGAGAAAAATCACAAGTGATAGAGAAAAATGTAAAGGCAAAACATTCTTTCATTCACTCATTCACCAAATGGCATTGCATTCCTGCGCTGGGGTATGTGGGTCTTTCCTCTCCTACACTGCTTTCTGCTGGGGTAATACTGGAAACTAACGAGGAAAGACACAAGAGTGAGTGAATTCAGAGGAACAAGGAGTGGTTCAGATGATTCAAAGACAGGATGCTAGAAAGTGCCTGGGTGGCTTCTGGACAGGCATCATTTCCAAAAACCTCTGAATGCCATGTGGTGATATGAAGGAAGTACCATCCAAGCATGTAGTTTAAAGCTAAGGAAGGACCAAAGCTCAAAGGACCAAAGGCCAGTGATGAGAGAGTGGCTGGGGAAGCTGGCAGGAGCTGGTCCAGGAGGGTTTTGTGAGTTGGATGGAAAGATCTTTTATGTGAGGTGTGATGGGGAGGTGGCAGAGGTTTTGATTAGTGACAGGGCTGAGTCGTTTTTGTGGGAGGAAAGAGAGAGATGATGTACTATGTGGATTCATTAGCAGGACCGCCCTGGAAAAGCTTTAGACAGAGGCTTTAACAACTTGCTTCCCCACAATACTGGTCACTAGGAATCTGAGATCAAGGTATCTATAGGCTTGGCTTCTTCTAAGATCTCTCTGGCTCAGAAGTCACAATCTTCTCTATGTATTCCTGTGCCCTTCCCTGTTACGTGTGACTATAATATTTCTTATGAGTCCAGCCAAATTGGATCAGGATTCACCCCAGTTAACTTACCCACCTCTTTAAAGACCCTGTTTTCAAAAGCAGTCACCTGAAGTACTGAGTATTAAGACTCCAGAATACAAATTTGAGGTGCACAACCCAGGCCATAGCAGTAGATGATGTAATCTAAGCAAAGGTGCAGCAGAAAGATTGGTGTGGTCTCCATTGGTCAATAGTGAAGACATGGGCCTGGGTGGTGCAGAAAACACTGGTGATGGAGATAGTGTCAGGTTATCAATGGACATGGAGGTCAACCTGGCCAAAGTCTTGCATTCTGAATACAAAACTTCAGCTTTCTGCTTATAAGCATAAATGGGGCCTTAGGGGGAGTGTCTCAGCAGTAATGAAGAGCTAGATTTTGATGGCAGAGCAGCTGGTTATAGGAGTCATGAGTGAGAGGAAGGGGTGGGGATGTAACTTAGGTAAACAGGAGACTCATTCCAAGCCCTTAGGGGCAGTAAAGGAAGAAAATAAGAAGGAATGTCCCCAGGGAAGTACAGCCCTCACTGACAGAAATAAGGGAGAGAGAGGACACCAACCTGGGAAGCTGTAAAAGGCCTGCTAACAACTGCCCTGCTAAACTTGTACTGAGATTATAATATGGTGAATCAAGGCCACACACCTACCTTGTGTCTGTCCAAACCCCACACCTACAGTGAAGGGGAGGAAGGAAACATTGCTTCAAAGGGTTAGGAAAACATTTTAAGTCACACACTGTCGCGATTACCTTGACCAGCAAGGAGACGCAACACCGAGCTCTTCTTCAAGTTGTTTTATTTCAGGCCTTTGTTCTTTGTCTTATTACTTTATTCTTCCTCTTCTTCTTCTAAAGGGGGAGCCCGTACCCAGCCTTTATAGGTCTCATTCCACCGACCACCACACGCCACGTGGGATCCCAGGATAGGTGCACATGCCATAGCAAGCCTTAATCGAATACCAAAGCCCAAATACGGAGCTGCCTTTGTCTAAATGTCCCGCCGGCGGGAAGGCAGAGACAGGGTGTCAGCACCATCTTAAAGATGCAACAGTGCAGTGAAACGGCTCTCCACAACACACCTCAATTCAAATCTCAGCTCCTTCATTTGTAGAAGGTGCCACAACCTGCATGGCTTTGAGATCGTCCTGACTGGGAATGAAGAAATGTGCAGAAAAGCTGGGTTTGGGTGGGTCATGCACTCTGATGGAGAAGCACCAGCAGCCTAGAAACTCTGCAAGTTGATTATATACTGATGAATGGGGAGGCAGGGCAGTGAATCTCAGTAGGTATCAGTCCCAGGCTGCAGTCCCATCCTGATGGAGGAAGCTGGGGGCTGATGCTTTCTGCATACATTATCGACAGCCTGACCTAGGGAAGGTCTTGCTGTTGCTGTGGGTCCTTGACTTGTGACAGTGATCATGTCAAAAACACATATTCACTCAGGACTTCATTAATTCCCCACATGAAGGTTCCTTAATCTCTTGGTGCAGGTCACATAATACCTTTAAGCTTTAAATGTCCTAGGTGTCTATTGGAAATGAGAAATCTCTTTTTCAGTCTTTTGCTGATTTCAGTAAGGTAGAGTGTGCTGTGCCTGCTTCATAGTTGGTAGTGAATAAAGGATGGGTTTCTTTAACATCCCTTGATGGTGCAGGACACTTGGATGACAGACTGGCTAGATTTAGGTACTCTCACAAGTGGTGCAGGCTGGTGCATCCATGACAGTACTGGCACAGATGCTGATGGTGTGGTTCCATGTGGGTTCACACCCACCTGCATTTTACCTGTATAGAAATACCGCATGATGAAGTAAGAGTCAGTGTAAGCTACCGGCAACCTACATAACACTGACCACCGTAATTACCAATGGTTGAATTCACTGGGTCCCTGCCCTATGGCAGAAGGAAGACTTGGCTGCTTGTTTTTCATTTAGCTCTGAAAGCAAGCAGGCGTCCTTGGTCTCCATTTGCAGAAAAGGAAACTGAGGTACAAACGGTAAGGAGATTTCTCCGGAGATACCCAGAGGAGAACATTTAAACTGTGGGTACAACCTCAGGCTGTCTGAGTCTAGAAGTTACTTTCTTTCTCATTCCTAAGCTCCGCTGATTCAATTTTTAAAACGTATTCCATTGCTTTACCTCTGCAAGTCTCAACATTTGAGCTACCCAAAAGAGCTACTTACACTTGACTTACCCAGCACATTTCTTCCCTACTAGTCTTTATGGTAGGAAAAAATGAGAATAAAGATATTCTCATTATTCTTGATGTATATTAAACCATCCCAAACCTTAATGGTATATGCAACAATTTGATTGTACTCCTGAATTCTGTGACCATGAATTGGGTCAAGACTGAGTGGAAATAACTTGACCTTGTTCTACAGTACCTGAAGCTATATCTGGAAAGATCCAAATATCTGGAGTCGGGGTGAATCCTGGGGATACGGTTATTTTACAGCTAGCAAATAGATTATCTGGAGGTTCTGGGATGACTCAAATATTGGATATAACTCAAACTATCAATCTTACGTCATGAAGCCTTTTCACGTGTCTGCAATGCCCCAACATAGTGGTCTCAGGTAGCCAGACTTCTCACATGGAAGCCCAGCCTTCATACATAAGCCTCCTAACAAACAAGGCAGAAGCTATTATGATTGACACTGAGAAGTCACATAATGTCATATACTAAAGTCAGTGTTCTGATTCAAAGGAAGGAGGCAGAGATTTTATCTGACAATGGAAGGAGTGTTGCTGAATTTTATGGCTGTTTTCACAGAGACTACCCCAGGCTACACACACACACACATACACACACACAGTGTTTAGGAATAATGTCTCACTGTAATGAATGACATCTGTTTTTCTTTTCTTTTTTTCTCTTTTCTTTCTTCTTTTTTCTTTTTGATCAGGGCATTCTTCCTTGCTAAGCATAAAACATCAATGCCTGGATTAGGTTGTGAACAAGCATTCCTTATTTTTGCTTAAAAAGAAATACATAGACTTAAAAACAGAAACAAACTCAACCCAAACTGCTGTGCACAGTCACTGACTGAAGTGACTTGGGAATGAAGAAAGGACAGACACACAGACACATGTACAGAAAATCTGGGGTCAGGTGTGTCACTCTGATGGACTACTCAACACCCTAGTACCTCAGTGTGTTACAAACAGCAAAGGGAAGGAGCTGGCCATTCTATTTAGTAGGTGTTGGCAGGCCGCAGTCTCAGGCTGTATACATCGGGAGGAGGAAGCCCCAGTTGCTAGGCTTTTTTTTCACATACTGCCAACATTTGACTCAGACCAGAGGAAGAAGGCTTTGCCATCCCTCTGAGCCTCACCCTGCCCCGTGGTGGTGGTGGAGAGGCTTTGCCATTCCCATGGGTCTGAGGTGTAGGTCCTTGACATGGTTGTGCCCATGTCAACAATATATATTCACACAGGACTTCACCCTTTCTTTACACATTTACTCGAAGCTTCCTAGGCTCCCAACACAAAACCTACCAACCAACCAACCAACCAACCAACCAAACAAACAAACAAACAAACAAATTCCTATTGCATCAGCAGCATCTGTCCCTGTATCAGCTTCTTCAGAGCAATGTGGAAAGCTCAGTGATATGCTTAGTTGCTCCAGGGCCACAGAGCCCCCCATTTTACCTGCAGAAATGGGGTTGGGGAAACATACGCAGTTCTGGTTTTTTAAACATGGGTTTTCTGCCCTTTCTTTCCAAGTTAAGTACTCTTAGTTGAATTAAATGTGGGCCACGTAGAAAGTTTCCATTTAATTTTCTTTTTAAAAAAAATAAGTTTCCATAAGTAGGTATAATTTATTTATTTTCTTCATTTATTCAGTTTCAATTATTCAGGGCCTGTGTTTGGGGCCTTAATTGGGCAAAGCATTAATGACCTGGTGAAAATGAGAGAGAACTGCTGTGTTTATTGTGAGATCTGTTCCTGTTAGATTCTATTTTCTGGAACAGAGGAGTTATTTCTTTATTAAAACTATTGACCCAGATGAATTGCCTGAGATTCACTATTGCCTTGCAGGTAGGTCCCTGGACTTGAGGCTTTTGGCAGCCAAGGCCTTACGTCATCCTGCTCATGAAATTTTGAGTGGGGCCTTTAAAAGAACAAGAGTGCGTCAAGGATAAGGAGTGTGGCCTCAACAAACTCGGAGATGCATACCACCACTTTGACGATAATTGGTTATTTAAATAGTCATTATTCAGAGGTGATGAAGGATAATGATTTAAAAAGTCAAACCCCAAAGCTACCTTTTATGATCTGAACCTATGTTTTCATTGCTTATATGTCCCCTGTGCCTCTCCCCGAAACCATCACATATGGGGGAAAGATGGGATGTGGAATTAGGCAGATGTGAATTGATATTTTGCACAATGATGTGAATGTTGATAAGTTATTCAAACTTTGGGAGGTAGAAATCCGATCACAATAAAATCGGAAATAGCAACTGCTGTTGCAAGAATTGAAGGACCCATGAAATATGCGACCCCCATTACTCAGCCTAGCACTGAGAAAATGGGATCCATTGTCTGCTAGGTTGCTTGATGCAAACCGTGTATCTGGAGTGGCCCAGTGGAAGTGCACAGCACAGTGGTGTGCTGTACAAACGGCATGGCTGGAAGCTCTTGGGATCTGAGTATTTTCAAGATAAATTTTCTTACTTTCATTTATTCTAATCTATGTCATTTTGTCTTTCCCTCACCCAAGCAAGCCAAAACATGGTTGTAATGGGCATTTCAGAGACTTGGAAAGTAGGTAAAGAAGGAGACATTTTTGTACTTATTAAATATTGACCATGCGTAGCATATTGAGCATCTCATATTCATTTTTCACTTCTTGTACTGACCTTATGTAGTGGATATAGTATTGCTTAATCAATTACTCTCAAACACAGTGACTTTATGGAACAGCTATTTATATTTCTCAACTGTCAGACTTGGTTGATCTTGCCTGAGCTTGCTCATGTCAACTTGTGGATCATTTGTGCTGACCAGGTTAGAGTGGCATTGGCTGGCTGGGACAGCTCGGCTCTGCCCTGTGTTGGTCTCTGACTCTCCTGCAGGTTCAGCATGAATTTCTTCTCTTGGAAATGGCAGGAGTCCAAGAAAGAGAAAAAAGTCATGCATGCTACTGTTCTGGCCAAAGCAAATCACACAGCTAAGCTCAGAGTCAGAGCAGGAGAGCACCATCACAGGAAACAGCTCCAGAGAGGCATGAGTAGACAGCTTGTTTAACGGAAACACATCAACTGTGGACCAAAAGCTGAGGAGCTCCCATGGTACTGAACTAGGCCCTCTGGGTAAGCGAGACAGTTGTTGAGCTTGAACTGTTTAGGGGGCCCCAGGCAGTGGGACCAGGACCTGTCCCTAGTGCATGAGCCAGATTTTTGAAACCTAGTGCCTATGGTGGGACACTTTGCACAGCCTTGGTGCAGGGAGGAGGGGACTGGACCTGCCTCAACTGAATGTACCAGGCTCTGCTGACTCTCCAGGGGAGACCTTGCCTTGGAGGAGGTGGGAATGGGGGGTGGGGGGGGGGGGAGGGGGGGGGGGGGGAGGAGGGAGGACAGGGGAATCTGTGGTTGATATGTAAAATGAATAGAAAATCTCTTAATTAAAAAAGATAAATAAATAAATACATACATACATACATACATACATACATACATACATACATACATACATAAAACTCCTGCAGCACTGGATCTAGCAAAATGTTCTTATCCTCCTTCATAAGGAGGTGAGATGGATGGCAGCTACACTGTGCCTGTTTGTAAGCATCCTATCCCTACTTACTATATTTCTCTGTAGTGTTCCTTCTTGGCCATTTCCTGCTTGGGGATGTTTTGTAATTAGTTCTATGTTCTACTTCTTCTCATTGTTTGGTCTGAGTTTGAAACTTCATGTCAAATGTTTGGGACCAGTTGATTTGTTAACAAGAGTCAGTATAAGGACCTTGAGGGATAGCGTTTAGTCAGTAAGGAGGTTCTTATTCAAGTAAACAAGGGGAGTAAATATCAGCTGGATTGGATGGCGCACACACAAAAGAAAAGTAGGCAAATTTACATTTCTCAGTCACTGGCTTCTCCGACTCCATGGTCAGCATCCACTTCTGTAGGTCACTCTTTCTGGATTATGACTTTAAATCTGAGGAAGGTGAAGTCTTGATGCTGGCCTGACACTTGCTAGCTTGGGTAAGGGAGCGACCTAACTTTCCTAAGCCCCCGTTTCCTCCTATAGGAAATGAGAAAAAACAAAAACCGAAACAAAAACCCCAGGTGTTGCTTTGTGGACTAAAGGGGGCCTTCAGATGAAGAGCATCCTGTGCCCTGAGCTCCCCGCAACTACCAGTGTTTGCAGCTGTTCACAAGCACCTCTTGTTACCTCAAATGTTGAAGTGTTAGCTTTCACCACCACAGGGTCGCAGGTGTGCAGCCAGGACCGCACAAGGAGGCTGGGCAGCAGAAGGCTCTTAATGCATTTTATGGCTTGGTTGTGTAGTCTAAAGCACACTTATTAATTATGAGATGCTGTTTAGTCACTGTTTCAATAGACACATTTGGCTAATTGATTTGTATAGGCTCACATCGAGCAACATAAAGAATGTGCAGGACCATAACATGTGGACTCTAACTGCTTCCACCCACTTCATTGGCTTCTCAGAGAGGGACATGCCCTTCATTGCCCAACCCAGTATTCAGTCTGCTTAGTGCTCAGAAAATGTCTTGAATGAATGATGAACGAAGGAATAATTTTGTTTGTTTCTGTGTTTTTCTATTTACCTCATTTCTCAACTACATTTGACCCTTGAATTGTGAGAAAGTAGCACCTCTGTGGAAATACAGCCAGTGATTTATTCTGAGCCATTAATTGATTTTGCTAGGAAAGGTCTTGGTCCTTTTGAAGCCTGAGTGTGGTTGAGGGTGTGGAGAACAGTATGAACCCCACCTCCAGGGTGATGGTGTTCCCTGGCCTGAGATCTTAGAAGGCATGTCATCCAATGACATACTCTTAAGGAGGCAGTGGCAATGTAAAGGTGGCAACTTCTGAGGGGGAAGTTTAAGTGTGGTTCCCACTGCAGACTGAAGGTTGCTTTTCTGACTTAGCTAGTCCCAGACTCAAGCACTGGCTGAGATGGCGCAGAGCCCAGGCATGGCCATGCAGGTCCTAGGCGAACTCTGCCCTACACCTCCTAGAGGCACTAGCGCTTTGCAGCTCTAGCGAGCGCCTGGCGCCCTCCCCAGACCAGGCGGCATAGAGCGTCCATCCCTAGACCTGAGCCAAAGGCTGGGCCCGCAGAGACAGCATCCTGTCCCCTCTGCGGGGAGGTCGGTTCAAAGGGCGCATCAGGATAGGGTCGCCTGCATCTCTACAGAAGATCCTCAGGCTGCGGAGGACCGCTTTGTGGAGGAGCTCAGGGTACCTCGAAGCTGCAGTTTGGAGAGCCGCAGGGGGGCACGCCAGGCCCTAAGGCTCCCTGGAGCCTCCCTTTAGGGAACCAGCGCCTGACAGAGGGGATCACACGAGTGCGCGGCATTGGGGATGGCTGTGGAAAGTTGGGGGCCGGAGCTGCGAGGCGGGGGAGCTCGCAACCCCGCGCCAATGTCCGCGTCTCATGAATATGCACGAGCCACCTCCCTCCCTCCGTGACGTCACGGGCCGTCCCGGGGTGAGCGCCGGAGCGGCTCCGGGTCCGCGCCAGTGAGTGCTGCTGTTGCTGGCGAGCGAGCGAGCGAGCGGCGCGGCTGAGGGCAGCGGAGGCCGAGGGTGAGGGCGGCGGCGGCGGCGACAGTAGCGCACCCAGCAGCGACAGCAAGGCGGCCCGCGGCGGGCACCGGCGGACACC
>CABHPR010149907.1:4319-24165 GCA_902168415.1 Peromyscus melanophrys
ACACACACACACACACACACACACACACACACACACACACACACACAGATATTTATCACCGGAAGGTAAATGACAGTCTGCCCATAGTCTTGCTAGGAAGATGTAATGTATGAAGCATTAAGAAGACATACAGGCCCGTGCGGTAGTGGCGCACGCCTTTAATCCCAGCACTCGGGAGGCAGAGCCAGGCGGATCTCTGTGAGTTTGAGGCCAGCCTGGGCTACCAAGTGAGTTCCAGGAAAGGCGCAAAGCTACACAGAGAAACCCTGTCTCGAAAAAAAACTAAAAAAAAAAAAAAAAAAAGAAGACATACAGGATGTCTAACAGCACATCTGGCTCACATGCCTGTGGCTGGCACCTATGGTAGTATCCTTGGAGGTAAGGAAAGTCCCTAGGACTGCTGTGACCATCTGCCAGCATCTGGTACAGGATTTTACAAAGAGAAAAAGTAACCGGGCAGTGGTGGCGCACACCTTTAATCCTAGCACTCAGGAGGCAGAGCCAGGAGGATCTCTGTGAGTTCGAGGCCAGCCTGGGCTACAGAGTGAGATCCAGGACAGGCACCAAAGCTACACAGAGAAACCCTGTCTCAAAAAACAAAAAACAAACAAAATAAAACAGAAAAAAAAGAAAGAAAGAAAAAAGAAAAAAAAAAAAGAGAAGTTTTCTGTCCATCAGAGTCAAACCCAGTGACCTGACAGTTAACAGCAAGAGCTCTGTCAATCTCTCCTGGATAGTCTATAATTAAATTCAAAGGTGCTTCTGCACAAATCATCATCATTTACAGTATTACCCGTTTTAAAGTGACCCCCCCCCGTGTGTGCGTGTGTGTGTGTGTGTGTGTGTGTGTATGTGTGTGTTTGAGTATGAGTGTGGGTATGTGTATGTCCGTCCATCCGTGTGCATGCACATACCAGGAAATTGTACGTGGAGGTCAGAGGACAAGTGGCAGGAGTTGGTTCTCTCCTTCTACCTTGTGTGTTCCTGGGATCAAACTCACATCCTCAGACTTGGTGACAAGTGCCTTTACCCACTGAACCATTCTCTTTTACTGGAGACAAGAAGAAGATCCTTGGTTTCCAAAGAGCAATAACAAATAAATAACAAATAACAAAGCAAATGAAATAAGAAGATAAAGACAATGAGTGTGGTGGTGCACACCTTTAATCCCAATGCTTGGGAGGCAGAGGCAGGAGGATCTCTGTGAGTTTGTGGCCATCCTAGTCTACAGAGCGAGGTTCTAGGCCAGCCAGGTCTATACAATGAGACTCTGTTTCACCACCACCCCTGTCCCTGCAAAAGATAAAGACAGTAACAAATCATTGGAAATCAGAAGGAAAAGGAACAAGTCTACAAAATTATATTCCATGTAGCACGGTGTGCCCTAGCAAATCACATGGGAAAACGCTAAAAAAAAGGTGTTTCTAGACACATGAAGTCTCAAAGCTTTCCTTCCCAGATGCCTTTTCCCAGAAAGCTGCTAGTGTCTGTACTCCATCAAAACTGGGAACTTGACAAGAGAGAAAACAACTGTGGAAACAGGGTGTTCAGCAGAGGAAGTGCTGAAGAGCTGCTGCTTGGGCTGGGGATGTAGCTTAGTGGGTGTCAAACCAGGCTGGGGGGAGGGGGGGAGACACACATCGGTAATCTACGGAAGCAGAGGCGGGAGGATCAAACGCTCATTCTAAGATACCTAGTGAGTTAGAAGTCGATCTGAAATACATGAAGAGGAGGAAGAGGAAGAGGAGGAGGAGTCATTATCTGACACCCCCTCTGGCCTCCATGTGCAAGTGCACCCCCACACACATGTGCACGAACACCACACACATACACTCATATATATAAATACATATATTTTTAAAAAGTGATTTTTAAAGAAATCATGTGCAAAACTTGGTATGTGGTATGTGCCTGTAATCCCAGAACTTGGGAAGTGGAAGTGGAGGCAGAGGCTCTGGAGTTAAGGTCATCCTCCACTACACAGGGAGTTCAAGGCCAGATTGGTCTACATGAGATTCTGTATGGAGATTTTGTTTGTTTATTTTTTGTAAGATATAACTTTTTGTTTTGTTTGTTTTGTTTTGTTTTTCGAGACAGGGTTTCTCTGTAGCTTTGGAGCCTGTCCTGGACTAGCTCTGTAGACCAGGCTGGCCTCGAACTCACAGAGATCCACCTGCCTCTGCCTCCCGAGTGCTGGGATTACAGGCGTGTGCCACCACCACCTGGCAAGATATAACTTTTTTAATAAAATTAAGGGAATAAAAAGCAATGGAAAGTTAAACTTACCAGATTCTACAATAGGAGAGAGAGGGAGAGGGGGGGGGTGTCAAGGGCCAGCTCCAAGGGTAACAGGGCGTGCTGACAAGCCTTATGACCTGAATCGAATCCCGGGACCCCATGATGGAAGTTGGACTTCACCTCCATGTTAGTGCTGTGGCCCATACATGGCCCATACATGCATACTAAATAAATAAATGAACATAACTGAAAACAAAAGAGAAAGAGGAAAGAAAAAAATAGAAATCAATAAATAGGAGGACAGAGTACTCTTATTCTGAGACACACTGATGAATAATAGAAGAAACATGGTGCTCGCCTTGAGGGGTGGGGAGGAAGCCCGGCAAAGGACAGAGATTATTATTTTTTATTATACCACTTTTAGTACCAGCTGCCTTTATAAGCTACATAAATTTTTAAGCACTTGACAAATCTGAGGGTTTGACATTTCTGAGCTGAGGACTTTTTCATCCTTAGTTCAATGTCTGTGCAGCCCTGGGTCACTAAGGTCTGAAAATACAGGCCAGCGCATTTCAGTCTTCTGTTGCACAGAGTGGGAAAAGTAGAGGGAACTCGGGCCTTTCAACTTTAACTTTCTGGGCTTGGCTTTCAAATGTTCACTCGCCCTTCGAAACTTCATCCTCTTATATTCTGACTTTATTTAAAATATTTGAGGACATAGTATAAAGGTTTACATAACTGTGACATTATGTGAATCAGGAGAATATGGGATTAGCAAAATGCCACATCTCGATGTCATTGGATGTAGGAAGAAAAATCCTAATCAGTTACAGCAGGTTGAATGCATCCATGTTTATCGCTGTACTAGTCACAAATGCCAACATATGGAGCCAGCTGAGGTGTCTATCAAACTGAGAAGTGAGTAAAGAATAATAAGTTGTACAGTCATGGAGCCTGAGAAGAAATTCAAAACTGCGAGCAGATATCACACTTCATGGTGGAGTAGGGGTGGCATCCCAATGTCTCGTGGCAAGTCCATCAGGATGAAGGACAAGCCCGGGATGATCACCACTGTCCTTCAACGCTGCTCTGAAAGCCCTTGTTGGCAAAGGACAGAAGCAAGGGGAGAGTCAGTTGGCTTACAAACTGTCTGTGAGTCACAGACAAGACAATCATCTATTGAGAAGACACAAAGGAATCATCTGGGAAAACTAAGTTTAACTAGAAAGCTCGGGGTGTGGGGTGGAGAGTGCAGTACAAAGGTAGAATGCTTGCTTAGCGTGTGTGAGGCCCCAGTCCAATGTCTAGAACACAAAATAAAGGTCCATGTAGACATATAACAAGTTCTCTCATCAACTTGAATGAAAGAAAAAAACAAAACAAACACCAATTCTGGAGCTCGGGATGTGGCTTAGCGACAGAGTACTTGCCCAACATGCACAAAGCCCAGAGTTTGACCCCCAGGACGGAATAAACAAGCATGGAGACTCAGGATTCTAACCCAGCACCACAGAGATGAAGGATGGGAAATTCAAAGTCCATCTTCCACTACAAGTTGAAGTTGAGGCCAACCTGGGCTACAGGAGACTGAAAGAAAGAAAGGAGAGAGAGGAAAGAAACAGATAAAATGTTCCTGAACTTAAAAAAAAAATTCCAGATAGAAAAGGCTCATGAAGTGCCAGGCAGAATTCAAAGAAAAAAACCAACTGACTACATCCTGATGAAATTTCTAAACCCAAGGACTAGAAAGGAAATGTTAAAGGCTTCCAGACAGATGTAGCTGCCCAAATGGAAAGATTTGGGTTCAGATTTCTCCTCTGCCACGCAACAGTGACAGATGTTTGAAAGAAAAGACCAGAGCTTCCTATCTGAGCCAACTTATCACTGTCTTTATATACAAAGCAAAGGACAGACTTTTTTCCAGATATACAGCAGAATAGAATAAACAGAAATGATGTAGACACATGTGCTCAAGTAGGTTGAGAGGTACTTCAGTTGAATAATGATTACATTCAGAAGAAAGTTCTCCAAGTAGCGTAAGACAGAACACATGTAGGAGACCGTGGTAAACCCTACATGAAGCACAGTGCATGGTTAAATCTACAGAAACGATACTAATGTGATTGCAGACTGCCTTGGGAAGATTAAGGAGCCATCCTAGAAATGTGAAGTCATTTTTTAAGATGGGAAAATAGACTGGACCTCAACTTTTGAGAACACTTGTTTTATTTTATGGGTGTCGGTGTTTTGCAGGTATGTTTGTGGACCACATGCATCCTTGGTGCCCAGGGAAGCCTGAGGCTTTGGATCCCCTGGATCCTACAGGTAGTTGTGAGCCACCCAGTGTGGATACTGGGAACTAATCTGGACTCATGACTGCTGAGCCATCTCTCCAACCTCTCAACTTTTGGTACTTGAAGTGGGATGGGACTAGCCAATGGATGGGTAGGAGAGAAAAAAGAATGGAAGGAGCTGACGGGGCTCATGACTTGGTAGAATGCTTGCCTAACATGAACCAAGCCCTGGCTTTGATCCTTAGAGCCACATAAATCCAGTTTGGTGGTGCACACCTGGGTCCCAGCAGTTGGGAGGCAGAGGCAAGAGGCTCAGAAGGTGAAAGTGATCTTCTCATACATAGCTAGTTCAAGTCTAACCTGGGACACATGAGACCCTGACTCAAAAATAATAAAGGAATAGGCAAACAAAAGTGTTTGAAGAAGAGCACACTGGGACGTGCCTGTAGACCTAGAACTCTGAGGCTGAAGCAGACAGTGCATGGGTTCAAGGTCAGCCTGAGATAGATAGTGAGTTCTTGTCAATAAACCAAACTCAGACAAAACACCAGACCTATTCCTTGGTACCTCAGAATGTGACCTTTCTTGGACATAGGGTCTTTACTATGATAATCAAGTCAAAGTGAGGTCCTTGGTATGGATCTAACCCAGTATGGCTCATGTGTTTATAAAATGCTGACATTTGGCCACACAGGCAGACATTGAAAGGAGAGGATGGTGTATTCCCAGAGAAGCATCTTTAAACCCAAGGCCAGCCCAGTCAACATCAGATCCACCAGAGACAGAAGGATGCTCCCCCAGGGCCTGCAGAGGAGTGGGTCTCCGCCAACATCTTCAGATCCCAGCTTCC
This sequence comes from Peromyscus melanophrys, assembly GCA_902168415.1. Taxonomy (NCBI): domain Eukaryota; kingdom Metazoa; phylum Chordata; class Mammalia; order Rodentia; family Cricetidae; genus Peromyscus; species Peromyscus melanophrys. The sequence goes on from CABHPR010149907.1 coordinate 9,702, forward strand.
AGCCCTGCTGTTTAGGTTAGACCTTGGGCACTAATGCACAAGTGAGCAGGAATGCCTAGGGTATCATGTGGTCATGTAGATTTCAAGTTCACACACACTAAATATGACTGAAAAGGACATTTTATAAGAGCAATGAAGAGCTTGAGGAAGAGGTGATGTTTTCTGGATATGAAACAGTGACACAGTGAAATATGTATGAAGCCAAAAGGCTTGGCAGCTGGAGAATGTGATAAACCACTGTCCGATAGGAAAGGGAGACCATCTCTCTTTCTGAATCTGGCAGCTTGAATTGTCAGAGGTAGACACGGGATAAAAAGGACTTGAAGAAGATGAACAATATTGATGGGACACAGACAAGTTGGAAATAAAGTTTTGTACTTAAATCTTCAACTACTTGGAAATGCAAAATAGAAAAAAAAGCAAACAAAAAACACCCTCCCCCCAAAAACCCTCAATCAAGGAGGGAAGAGTAAGCCCCTAACCACCTTTCTCACAGGGTCTTTCCAACCAGGTGCTGAAGGGGTGGTTAGCTAAGGACTGCATCTCCCTTGGATGTCTTACCATCTTTGGGGACTCACTCAGGACCATAGCTTTCTTCTTTCATTAATCACTGTTCTTAAGAGGGTGTCTGCTATACAGCAAGGAGGGCTTGGCTCTTGGGAAGGCCCTGGTTAGGGACATCTGTGCCCACCTGATGAGGTGGTAGCCATCTGGCTGGTGGCTTTGTGCTCTCTTGTCCTGACCAGGAAGAAGCTAGTGGTCCCGCTTAGGAGCTGGCTGGATCTTGGTCCTTTCTTTGCTATAACGAAATACTATACATAGGGTGGTTTATAAACAACAGGAATTTACCTCTCACTGTTCTGGAGGTTAGGAAGTCTACAGACTTGATGTCTGGTAAGGGGTAATTTCTGGTTCACGGGGGCGGGGGGGGGGTGTTGGTTATGTTATCCAAGTGGCAGGAGGGGTGAAAAAACTCCTTTGGGTCTGTATGAAACACTGATCCCCTTTAGGAGGGCTCCATCTTCAACGACCTCTGATAAAGATCCTTCTCTTAATATTACTTTGGGGTCAACATCACAACATATGGGTGGGGGATAAGAGCCACAGACAGCCCATAGCAGGTAGTCACAGAGTGTATACACCTCTAGATCAAACCAATCTCAATCCTTAGCCTACTCTTCCTTCATCCAGCCTCTATGGTAGAGTGAGCTCAATCTTCACTGTAGAGTCCAGCATCCTCACAGCATGTGGGAACCCCTGACTGCCTCCCTGACAGGCAATGAGGAAGACACAGGCTCTTTCCCTGCCTCACCTTACCCTGGAACACACAGTGTAACATCCCAGCTCTTCCCCGTGGGATGGGAGAAAGCGTGCTTTGTGGCAGACACCTCGAGAGTTCTCAGTGGACAGCCAGGATCATCCCTGATTCCAGCTTTCTTCACCCTGTTCCTTGTAACCACCATACCCTACCCCTGGCACCAGTATCCCTCCAACTGCTCCCTTCTAGACGTCAAAGTTTCCTGAATATATCCTTCCTTTAAAACAGAAGTTAAGGTCAAGACAGAAAGGGTGATTTCATGGGCAGCCCTTCACAACTGAGTTCTGTCCACGGCTTACACTACGTTCAAGCCTGGCTTCAGATACACTACTGAAATGTAAGGAATTCAGGACATACTCTCTGGACAGAGCCTGATTTCCAAATGCTATCCTTACATTAAAAAAAAAAAGCTATTTTGTTCCAGATGTAGTGGTGCGGACCTGTGGTCTCCACACTTAGGGGGCTGAGGTAGAAGAATGAACCAAAGACCAGTCTGAGCTACATAGTAAGGACCTGTGTCAAAAAAATAAACCAGGTCAGTTCAATGATTCCCAAGTAAAGGCACTTGCTGACAAGCTTTACTACCTCATCTGAGTTTGATACCCAGGATCCATTTGGTGGGAGAAGGTAACTGACTCCCAAAAGTTATCCTCTGCTATCCACACCATATGTGCCATAGCCCATGGGCACATATATGTACACATATAAATAAATGTAATAAAATAAATAAATAAATAAACCTCATTCTGGTGATGAAAAACTGCCCATAAAATCCCCCCTCCCCCCAGAACCAGGGCTATGAGTTGGCCCACCCCCAACATCTACCCCATCTATGATCTGCTGGAGCCCATGATGGGGCTGGTCCTGCAGACCCAAAGCTGCAGAATCTCCATGACACAGGGCAACAACAGGCTATCCAAGAAGAGTCCCAGTGAAGGCCTAGTATTGAGGTCTCAAACCAGACCAATGGCTCTGCAGTGAACACTTGCAAGTAAATATATGTGGACTAAAGGGTTCTTTCTGTGACTCACGGTCACACTACAGCTCCCACAATGAGATTTTTCTTTTCTTTTCTCTTAAATTTTATTTCATTATTTCTTAAGGTGGGGGGAGGTTGCAAGTCAGAGGGCAGATATGAAGGGACAGGGATATGAATCAGATCTAGATGCATGATGTGAAAGCCACAAAGAACAAATAAAAAGTTGAAAAGAATACACCCCCTTTTTATCCCTACTTTAACTATCCAGATCTCCACACAAGACAACGGATTACTAAGGGATAAAATAATTTCTAACACACATGGACATGTAAAAGAGAGAAGCACATTCATTTCAAACATAGATGTTACCTATCCCTGTTTCCATAGGTTTATTATATAAGCAGAAAAAGCACAGAAAATTTCAGTTGCTTATGGAATATTTATAAAAATGATCACTTGGCCCAAAGATAATGTTCATAAATTCCAACATATAAAGATTTCATAAAGTGCACTCTCTGCCTGCAATTCAATTAGGCTAGAAATCAACACTGGAATGTGAAAACACAGCAAAAGTAGACAATAGACTCCTTCAAAATGAAAACATGATTTTCAAAATACTCCCTCAATCAAAAAGGAAATAGAAACACAATTTATTTAGGTGCTAACAAAAGGAGAAAGATTTATAGTAAAGCTTCTGGGGGAAAAAAACCCATGCATCTGTTTATTGTTTATGAAAGAAAAAGTGAGAATAAGGGACCCATTCTCCATCTCCGGTGTTGTAGTTGTCTAGGTATTTTCTAGCCTCTAGAATCCTCCTGAGATGGTGTGTGTGATGGTTTGGAAGAAAATGGCCCCCAAGGGGAACAACGCTATTAGGAGGTGTAGCTTTGTTGGAGTAGGTGTGGTCTTGTTGGAGGAAGTGTGTCTCTGTGGAGGCAGGCTTTGAGGGCTCATATATGCTCAAGCCTTTTCCAGTAGGAGGCCACTTCCTGTTGCCTGTATATAAAGATGGAGCCAGCATTGTGTCTGCCTGCATGCCGCCATGTCCCACCATGATGTTAATGGACTGAACCTCTAAAAATGTAAGCCACCTCAATTAAACGGTTTTCCTTTATAAGAGTTGCCGTGGTCATGGTGTCTCTTCACAGCAATAGACACCCTAACTAAGAAAGTAGATTAGGGGAAAGTTGATATACACAATAAAATATGTCTTAAAGACATATTTTTCTTAAAGACATCAATAGGACTGTAAGATAGTGAAGAATCACAAGGCCAAATATCTAAGTGAAAGAAGGAACTCAAACATTACAAACTTGGCCAACTTTAGCTCGATTAGATATTCCAGTTGTTGAAGAGAGGGACAGAATACAAAGCCTGAGTTCTCCCCAAAGTGTGCAGGGAAGTGTTATCTTAGGCTTCGGAGAGTCACATAGTCCTAAGAACTGGCTCTTGACCAGCTTTTGGGAGATGATCTCTAAACTCTCTTGCTTGATAAGAGTCCCTTGCTTGATAAGAGCCCTTGCTTAATAAGAGTCCCTGGAGAGCTGACGCTGTGGACAATGACTAGCATGGTGGTTTATGGATAAGAGTGTGTCAGATTTACACTGGATGGGGGCTGGGTAGTTAAGGTGAGTGGTGAAGGCCCTCTAGACCTGTGCCACTGAACTCCGGTAGAAACCCTGGACCCAGCACTTAAGTGGATTTCACTTATAGGTAAGGGCCTTATGTGTAACTGTCATTAGCTTTTCTTGCTTTTTTGAGATGAGGCCCAGACTCACCTCCAACTCAGTATGTAGCTAAGCATGATGATGAACTCCTGATCATCCTTCCTTTGTCTCTAGAGCATATTGGGGCATGTGATTTAAGACACCAAAAAGGGGAGAGTTAGGCCAAGTGACACACTCCCACCACTCGGGAGGCTGAAGCAAGGAGGATTGGGAGTTCAAAGCCAGCTTGGGATATATAGTGAGACCTTGTCTCAAAAACAAAGAATCAAAACAAAACAAACAAACAAACCCCAAACAAACCAAAGTAACAAATAATAGATGGTGAGGTGCATTTTATTTGTCCAAAGTAACTAATACTTGGCTTTCTTTGAAAGAAAGCCGTGTAAGGGGAAGTATATTTTACATGAAATTTCATGGATTTTCTTAAGCCTTATTAAATTCTGGTGTTTTAATTTGATTTTATGGTTCTTGCTGTGTGTTATTTTGTTGTAAAAGCCTTGCATAGTTCTAATCAGGATTAAATGCCTGTGAAATGGTTTTTTCAAAAGGCAACGGGTCATGAATAAGTTGGGTTTGTTCCAGCAAAGGAATATTGGCTGAGGCAGTGGAAACTGAATTAGTAACATTTCACTGCCATAGCGGATAAAAGAGCAAATCTATGTGACTATGTTGAGATGTAAGACAATAATTTGATAATGCTAAATATCCACTTACCATTTTCTTGGTTTTTTTTTGTTTTTTGTTTTTTTTTTGGTTTTTCAAGACGGGGTTTCTCTATGTAGCCCTGGTTGTCCTGTAGACCAGGCTGGCTTGGAACTCACAGAGAGCCACCTGTCTCTGCCTCCCAAGTGCTGGGATTAAAGGTGTGCGCCACCACTGCCTGGCTCCTCTTACAATTTTTAAAAGTGCTCTTAGCAGAGTAGAAACGGAAAGTAACGATCAAGTTTCATGATCCCAGCTCTAGAAGCTGAAGCAGGAGGATTGTGAGATTGAGGACAGTCTGGGCCACATGTCAAGATTCTGTGTGCATGCGTGTGTGTGTGTGTGTGTGTGTGTGTGTGTGTGTGTGTGTGTGAATGTGTGTGCAAATTTCATTATATAAAAACTTATGTGAAAAATATACAACCTTTCCTTTTTAAAATGTTTACATTTTATTTTATGGGTGTGGGTGTTTTGCCTGCATGTATGTCTGTGTACCACTTTTGTGCCTAGTACCCGTGGAGGCCAGAAGAGGGTGGTCGTAGCCTCTGGGACTGGAATTCCATGTGGGTGTGGGGAATCGAACCTGGGTCCTCTGGGAGAGCAGAAAGTGCTCTTAATCGATGATCCATCTCTGCAGCAAATTTACATATGTTGCAATCATGTTCGGAAAATATGTAAACTACCTGCCATAGTGACAAACAAACAAAACAAAAAAAACTTCTCCCAACAAATACACTGCTTCGTTTTGAGATAATAAAGCATTCGCCTTTCAGATCGGGAATTCACTGTGATCGTTACCACTGTGTCTTAACTATCTATGAAGCAATCAGAAAGCTCTCCCAAACTCCAAACCACGTACAAACTGAGTGCAATGGCCCCTATCTATCTATAACCCAAGACGTTGGGAGGTAGAGGCGGGAGAGCCAGGAGTTCAAGCCAACTTCAGCTACCCGGCAAGTTCAAGGCCAACCGGACTTCACCAGACCCTGTTTCAAAAAAACAGGAACCAAACAACAAAATTTTGAAAACTATACTCAAACAAACAAACAAACAAAAACATGCGAACGTATTAGGATTGAAAGTTAAACAAATAAATGGATTTTGGAAAAATAGTTCTAAGTATCATTGGTAGATGGACCACATACACGAAACTTAACGAGACCAACAACGTGGGAACTTAATGAATGAGAAAGACAGCATTCCATATCAAGGGGAGAAGATGCACTCTTCAGTAAGCAATGCTGGGATGAAAGGTTTCTTCTTTCATAAAATATAAAGTTAAAACATGGCAAGAAAATCAATGCAAGGGATCTAACCCATAGATTAAAAATTAATAAACAAGGCCCCCAAACCACTGATAAAAACAAAATTAAAGACAATACATCATTTACAAAAGATTGAAAAATAATGGAACAGGAATAAAGATATGAAGTGTTCTACCCAGGAAAGGAGTCCTCTGGAGAAAGTAAAGCTGGTCCAACAGGCGAGTTTACCCACTGGGACGTCCACATTGTCGGCTTGTTTGTTTGTTTGCTTGTTGTTTGTTTGTTTGCTTGCTTGTTTGTTTGTTTGCTTGTTGTTTGTTTGTTTGCTTGCTTGCGTGTTTGCTTGTTGTTTGTTTGCTTGCTTGTTTGTTTGTTTTTTGTTTGTTTGTTTGTTTGTTTGCTTGCGTGTTTGTTTGCTTGTTGTTTGTTTGTTTGTTTGCTTGTTTGTTGTTTGTTTGTTTGTTGTTTGTTTGTTGTTTGTTAACTGACCTTTAGATGACAGTAAGACCCCAACTGATGATGGCAGAAATTAAACATGCAGAGAAGGACGGAGATCCAAGGATGCTCACATCTCTGCTCCACCCCGTCAGGTTCGACTCACTGGCTGTCAGCCCTGCTATGAAAGCAGCACATAGTCTGCAGGGCCCCCCTGCTGGCATTTGTCCCCCAAATGCTTCATGTACCAGATTGGCTCCAAGCTTAGTCCCCACTATGGCAGGGGGAGGTGATGGAACTTTGAAGTAGGTTGGTCTAGTGGAAGGTGATTAGGTGTGGCCCTTCATGTTCACGAAGGAATTCACGCTGTGTCTCAGGGGACTGGCTTAGTTCAGGCAAAAACCATGATCGTCAAGTGTGTGTGCTTGGCTTGGCTTGATCCCTTGTGGCTGATCCCAACACAGATCTCTACCACATGTTTCTATCATTGTACTGTCTTCCGCCACACCATCTTCCCGGACCCAAGCAGAAGTTGGTGTCATGTTCTTGTTCTCCAGAATGGTCGCCTGTAGACGAATTTCTAAAGTCTTATTAAATAAGAAACACACAGCCAAATACAGGGGTGATAGCCGAAGAGATCAGAGAAATAGCGAAGAGCCACGACTAACCTTAGCTTACCACCTCGCTGTAGCTTCCCAAGAGAGAGCTTCTTCCTATCTGACTTGTCTTTTTATTGCCTTCCTGTTCTGCCTCTTCCTCGTCACTGCCTGTCTATACAGACCTCTAGGCCTCTATGGTTGGTACTGGGATTAAAGGCTCATGTCTCCACGCTTGGCTGTGTCCTTGACCACACAGAGACTCTGTCTGACATGTGATCAGATTAAGGGCGTGGGCTACCACCACCTGACTTCTGTTTATGGCTTCGCTATGACCTCTGATCTCCAGGCAACTTTATTTATTAACATACAAATAAAATATCACATTTCAGCACAAATAAAATATCACCACATTTCCCCTTTTTATTCTAATAAAAAGAAAAACGGTTATAACTAATACAAGAAAAACTATATACAATAAGTACAATAACTATATACAATATATACAAGCAATAAATACCTCAACAATGTCTAGTCTATTTGCATTTGACAAACTCAGAGAAAATATTCCATTATTTATCCTATTTTGGTGCTATGAGAAGTTCTATATGCTGTAAATATGTTACTCTGATTGGTTGATAAATAAAAAGCTGATTGGCCAGTAGCCAGGCAGGAAGTATAGGCGGGGTAAAAGGACAAGGAGAATTCTGGGAACAGGAAGGCTGAGTAAGCAGACACTAACCCGCCGTCCAGGGAGCAGCATGTAACAGGCACACAGGTAAAGCCACAGAACATGGGGCAACATATAGATTAACAGAAATGGGCTGAGTTTAAGTGTAAGAGCTACTCAGTGGTAGGCCTGAGCTAATGGCCGAGCAGTTTTAATTAATATAAGCTTCTGAGCAATTATTTTATAAGCGGCTGCGGGGTCCATGGGACTGGGTAGGACCAGAGAAAACTTCAGCTACAGTCTGTCTTTTCATTATGAAGTACCCAAACTCAATATTTTCTTAAAGCAACCAAAAGGAATAAGACACTCACTGTGGGGGGATTGTTTGATCTCATCCAGGCGAGCCTGGCTCGTACAGCAGACAAGTTGTTGAGGAGTCATTGTGTGGAGGCTGAGGCAGCTGAGAGGTGCCTGGCTCAGCAGGCGTGGAGCCTTGGGGTTGGACCCCAGCACACAAACACACAAGAGTCTTTTACCCCTTCTTCCTGCCACTGCGCCACGAAACGTAGCTGAGGCTGGACTTGAACTCCTGATCCTCCTGCCTCCATCCTCCAAGTCCTGGGATTACAGGCATGTCTATCACCATTCCTGCTCCTTCTTTGCTCTTGGTCTGATTCCATTTCACATGAGGTGCCTGCTTGCAGATGTCTCTATCAGCCACGGGTGCAGCTCATTAATATTCTTGAATCTGCGCACGTGGACCTTTCACCACTTCTGAAAAATGCTCAGCCATCATTTCCCACTCTTCCTATACTCGCCTCCGTACTGGATATGTAGATGTTGGTGCCAGTTTATCTGAAGAAGTTTGCCTATACAACTGCAGGAGCTTATCGAGTAAGACATGTGGATCACGCTGGCAGAATGGAGGCCTAAGGAAGAGCCGCAGCTCAGGTTCCAAGCTGTCTCTTAGCAGAGAGCTTGTCTTCTTGCTTTCAAAGGTCAGTGTTCATTTACTCAGGCCTCCAACTGTTTAGATGAGGCCGATCCACGCTATAGAATATAACGGAATATAATCTGCTTTACTGAAAGTCCTGCTGATTTAAGTGTTAATCTCATCTAAGAAATATCTTCACTGCAACAGTGTTTGACCAAATATTAGGGCCTGACCAAGTTCTGGTTTTAATTTTTATTGCGAGGAGCAGGAGTGTAGCTCAGTAGTAGATCACTTGCCTGGCGTGCATGAAACCCTGGATTTGACCCCCTGCATAGCAAGACAAAAGAGAGAAAAGTTCCCACTGCGCTGGGGAACTGTGGGTACACATTTCCAATATCTTGGCTTCTTTACATAAAATCTTACATAATTTTTGACACTGACATGTTTACCGTGCTAATTTAAAACTATTTTCTCTTTCTCTCTCTCTTCTTTTTTATTTATTTTTATTTTTTGTTTTTTTTTTTTTTGTTTTTTTTTTTTTCTAGACAGGGTCTCTCTGTGTAGCCCTGACATGGCTGTCCTAGAACTCATTCTATCAACCAGGCTGGCTTAGAACTTACAGAGATCCGCCTGCCTCTGCCTCCTGAGTGCTGGGACTAAAGGTGTGCGCCGCCACCACGACCACCCAGCTAAAACTATTTTCCTTACATAAGTCTTTCATGTTATTGTTTATTGAATGTTTTAATTTGTGTGTGGGTGTACATGTGCATGTCCGTGTGTGTGTGTGTGTGTGTGTGTGTGTGTGTGCATGTGCATGTCCACAAGGGCGCTCATATGCCATAGAACGCCTGTGAAGGTCCAAGGACAACCTTGAGTGTGGGAGCCTTGTTTTGAGGCAGGGTCTCTTTTACATGTATGAGTATGCACATGTAAGATTTAGTGTGTGTGATCCCAGTGTTTCTATGGTGAGAGGGGAGGTGGAGACACATGCCCTGTAGGATATCTATGAATTCAGCCTGTGGTGGTTTGAAGGAAAATGCCCCCTAAAGGGAGTGGCACTGTTAGGAGGTGTGGTCTTGTTGGAGGAAGTGTGTCACTGGGGGGGGCGGGCTTTAAGGTCTCTTTTGCTCAAGCTTCCCTTAGTGTGACTCTCAGTCGACTTCCTGATGCCTGCAAGATGCAGCACTCTCAGCTCCAGCACCATCCGCTCCCACCATGATGATAATGGACTGAACCTCTGAAACTGTGAGTGAGCCACGCCAATTAAATGTTTTCCTTTAGAAACGTTGCCAAGGTCATGGTGTCTCTTCACAGCAATAGAAACCCTGACTGAGACCCAGCCCAACACAAAATTGTAAGCGTACTTAAGACATAACCGGAGGGGTTTTTAGATATTTGTTTTGCAGTTTATCATGCAGTTCTTGGTTATGAACTTTGTAGATGACATCATGTCAAGATGTCAAAGGCGTGCACAAGTCTGACTAAATTCAGGCTATGTGCCCTGGTTTGCTTCTCCGTTGCTGTGACTAAACTCTTACAAAAGCAACTTGGAGAAGGAAGGGATTATTAGATCTTACAGGTTAGAGTTCATAGTCAAGGGAGGTGAGGGCAGGGTCCCAAGCAGGAGCCTGGGGCCAGGAAGCGAAGCGGAGCCCATGGAGGAATGATGCTGTCTGGCTTGCTCTTCTGAGGACTGACCCTGAGGAAATACTTCCCAGAAGACTTCACCAGCAGTGCTGGCCTCTTATTAACTACAGATGGTTCTCCAGCCCCAGCTAGCCAGCACCGATTGTCCCAGTAAAGTGACGGTTTCGCTTACACAGATTTTTAAATCTAAAATAACTCACAATCAGCAACTGCAGTCTTGGAGGGGGTCTCAAACTTTTCTCTGAAACCTCACAAGCCAGGCCTCCACCATCTGCACTGCATCAGGGTTGCCTTCTAATCTCCCACAAGAACAGCGCATTAAGCTCTGCGAACTTCTAGCTCGAGTCTCCAAATGCTTGTACACTTTGTCTAAGCCTACGCGGCTGCTTGCAAATTCTCAGGTGAAAGCTTGTTTTCCTTTCTACTCAGTAGTAAGGTTTTAGGAAGAGGCTTCATAAGCAGCACAGGATATATATATATATATATGGTTAGCCTATCTTTGCAATGGGTCTAGAGTTTCCTACCATGCTGGTGGTAGAGAAGACCAGGCCCTAACTTATGACAGGAAAGGAGCTGTCTCTCACTGAGCTACACTTCAGTCACAGGTCCAGTTCCTTTTTGTTTGTTTTTCCTGGCAGGAAAGACTCTGTAGCCCAGGTTGTACTGGTATTTACTATGTACACCAGGCTGCTCTCAAACCTGTGACCTTCCTGCCTCTGCCTCCTAAGTGCTGGGATTACAGGTGTGCACAGCCATGCCTGGCCAGGACTAATTTCTTTAGGCCTCGTAATGTATGCCTCCTTCACTTCATGTTGTTTTTGTCCCAATTATTATTATTTTTCTTCTCGATTATTTTCTTTTCAGGATAAATTCTTGAAGAATTTCCAGTTCCCAGGGTTCAGGTTAGGCACACACAGCAGTGATAAGCTGCAGGTGATTTGTCTCAATTTTGCTGTCTCATCTCACTTCTTAGAAAATATTTTGGGGCTGGAGAGATGGCTCAGAAGTTAAGAGCCCTGGCTGTTCTTCCAGGGGTCCTGAGTTCAATTCCCAGCAACCACATGGCGGCTCACAACCATCTGTAATGAGATCTGGTGCCCTCTTCTGGCCTGCAGGGGTACGTGCAGATAGAACACTGTATACATAATAAATAAATAAATATTAAAAAAAAAGAAAGTATTTTGGCTAACTGAACACTGCCCACTATTATTAAAACTAAGAAATAAAGGCTTTTCAAATATTCAGAATGAAGCAATGTAAATGGTTAATTGTCTAAACAGAAAAACATAGACCCCCCCACACACACACACACATATGGATCCCTAAAGTCATGAATTTGTTATCTCAATAACTAAATGGGGCACATGCCTGTAATTGTATCACTCAGGAGGTGGAGGCAGGGGGATCAGAAGTTTGAGGTTACTCTGGGCTACATGTGACCCTGTCTCGAGAAAACAGAACAGCGTAATTCTCAAACACCCCTTGATGTCTAAAGAGCTAAACAAGCTGCCAGCCCACCCTTGGTTACGTGATTCCTGGAGTGACATCATCTAGTCACATGATCTGTGACATCTAGTCTAGGCAGATGGTGTTTTAGTTGATGTGTTTGTTCAGGAGTGGTCTGAGGGGCTGGAGAGATGGCTCAGAGGTTAAGAGGTTCTGAGTTGAATTCCCAGCAACCACATGGTGGCTCACAACCATCTGTAATGAGATCTGGTGCCCTCTTCTGCCGTTCAGGCAGAACACTGTATATATAACACTATATATAATAAACAAAACACCCCCCCCCAAAAAAAAACAGCCCACAAAAAATAGAAGTGGTCTGAATAGAGAAGGATAGAGAACGATGTCAAGTTACAGACCAGTAGGGTCTTCCTGACCAGAATATCTAGCATCACATCAAAATTGGAAGAAGTATGAGATCCCATAATTCTGATCCTCCTGCCTCCATTTCCTAAGTACTTGGACTCTAGGTGTGCATTAACCATACTTGGTTTATAGAGTGTTGGGGATTGAACCCAGGCCTTCCTGCACACAGAGCAAGCACCATCTAAGATTCTCCCACCCCTTGACATTATCCTTCCTATGAGACTCTTCAGGAAATAGAAGAGGACTTCTAGGTGTCTTGGGACCTGTCTTCAGGTTGCAGCTGATGGAGAAAGCAAGGCCACCTGGATGGAGCTGCAAGGCAGTGGGCACACCTCCACCTGCTGAACCCTTGCAGTAGGTTGGATACCCCAGAGCAGGGCAGTTTATTCAAATCCATGCTCTCCCAAGCCAAGAAGGTTCTTCCTAGAATGAAACTTGAGGATCATCTGCAGAGAGTCACACTGAGAAACATCGGGTCTGTAAATGCCAGGGTCCAGGCAGAGCAAATCCTGGGGAGTTCACTCATAATTCCATCTGGACCACAGAGCACCGTAGAATCCTGCCAGTTTCTTCTGCTTCCATTAGAGTCTACAGGGAGCAGATTTTCTGTTTGCTCTCAGAAAGAAATTGGAGACTTAGTTCATTGAAAATTATCTGACATCAAATATCAAGACCAACCATGAGAACTGCTAATTTACTGCCCAGACCTTTGCATTCATTGGCTTTTCTTCTCAGAGCAATAATTCCACATAAAAGGGGATCTGCCAAACAGCTCCAGGGCCGGAGTGTATGGTTGGTTTAAAAACACGTTTTTCATTTTCTTTCCTCCCACCCCTGCTTTTTCTTTGCTTTTTCTTTTTCCAGGCAGGGTCTCATGTAGCCCAGGCTAGCTTTGAATTCAGTATGTAGTGGAGGATAGCCTTAACATCCCAGGTCTCCTGCTTTTACCTGCCTCGTGCTGGAATCACAGGTGTGTCCCTGTTTATGGTCTATACGGTACTGGGGATGGAACCCTGGGCTTCCTATGGCCAAACAAGCATTTGCCAACTGTGGTGCTTTGAGCAGGAATGGCTCCCCTAGACTCATGTGTTCAAATGCTTGGTCCCCAGGGAGCGGCACTATTAGGAGATGTGGCCTTGTGGGAGTAGGTGTGGCCTTGTTGGAGTAAGTGTGGCCTTGTTGGAGAAAGTGTGTCACTGTGGGGGTGGGCTTTGAGGTCTCAGATGCTCAAGCCATGCCCAGTGTGGCATTCACTTCTGCTGCCTGTGGATCAAGATGTAGAACTCCAGTACCATGTCTACCTGTGTGCTGCCATGCTTCTCGCCATGATGATAATGGACTAAACTGCTGAAACTGTAAGCCAGCCCCAATTAAATGTTTTCCTTTGTAAGAATTGCTGTAGTCGCCGGGTGGTGGTAGCATACGCCTTTAATCCCAGCACTTGGGAGGCAGAGCCAGGAGGATCTCTGTGAATTCGAGGCCAGCCTAATCTACAGAGCGAGATCCAGGACAGGCTCCAAAACAACACAGAGAAACCCTGTCTCGAAAAAAAAAAAAAGAAAAAAAAAAAAAAAGAATTGCTGTAGTCATGGTGTCTCTTCACAGCTATAGAACACTGACTAAGACACCAAGTCACAACCCTAATTCCCTCTTTGATTCTCTTCTCTTCTCATTGGTAGAGTCTTGTTTCCTTCCAGAGGCCAGAGAAATGGGAGAATGAAGCATAAATCTCATTAATCTCATCAATAAAAACCAGGAGTCAGATATGGGGGTAAAACATGAAAGATCAGAGAAGCAAGGGAACAGCCACAGTCACTTCCTATCTATCCGGATCCCCTGACCAAAAGGGGCCGAGATCCTGCCTCAGCCCCACCTTACCACTTCCTGTCCCTCTCTTTACAGTCCTCCAAACCTCTATGGTTAACTAGTGGCTAGCTCTGCCCTCTGACTCCAAGCAAGCTTTATTTGTCAGAACACAAACAAAATATCACACATTTCCCCTTTTCTGTCTAAATAGAAAGCAAAGTTTTTTTCTTGTAAAGGTATAGTGAAGAAACAGCCTTTTAAATCAATTACTATAATAGACCATCCTTTAGGTAATAAAGAAGGCAAGGGAATTCCAGGCTGTAAAGAGCCTATTGGCTGAATCACCTTATTAATGGCTCTTAGGCCTGTTACCATTCTCCATTTTCCAGGTTTCTTTTTAATAACAAATACAGGAGAATTCCAAGGACCGCTCGATTCTTTAATATGCTGAGGATTTAGCTGCTCCTGTACCAGCTGTTCTAAGGCCTGCAGCTTCTCTGATATCAAAGGCCGTTG
>CABHPR010149908.1:4627-42935 GCA_902168415.1 Peromyscus melanophrys
TCTCTCTCTCTCTCTCTCTCTCTCTCTCTCTCTCTCTCTCTCTCTCTCTCTCTCTCTCTCTCTCTCTCTCTCTCTCTCACACACACACACACACACACACACACACACACCCTTATATGCATAGTGCATAAACACACAGTCTAGAGGAAAATTATATGATATTTTTAATGTATCTATTTCCTACTTGTATCATCATGTTGGAGCTCACAGAGTTGCAGATTTTTTTAAAAAATCATTTTGGGTTTGGGATTTTTAAATGAGGGATACTCACTCTGTATTAGAAATGGAGTTTGTGACAAGCAGCTTATGAAATTTGACTTGCAAACCACTTCCCTTACTTCATAAGCTATGCTCAACACTTTTGGGGTAGAGGCCACTATAGCGGCACCGTGAGCCAACTTCCTACCTGTTTTTGTCCCTCTCCAATGTGTCCAACACTGTTTGTTTACACCAGTGGTCGGATCTCTCTGAGAAGTGGGTCACATAAACTCATTCCTGCCCATGAGAAAGTTAAAAAGACCAAGTTACTTTCCTACCAGAGCAATGTCCTTGAGTTGCACTGAAGAAATCTCTCATTCTGCTCCTTCAATGGCATTAAGTCTTTTAAGGTGAATGTGTAGACACCCAGCTGAAAGGAAGCCTTTAAAAAATATAAGCTGATGGGTCTCTCAGCCAATTCTGCTATCCCTGGGACCTGAGAATCATTTCATATCCCACAAGGAAATCCCAAGTACTTAGAAAACCTTCAAGAGGGCTGAGGGATAGCTCAGTTGGGGGAGTATTTGCCTCCGAGCCTGGGGACCTGAGTTCAGTCCCCATAACCTATATAAACATGCCAGATGTAGAGGTACCCTTGCATTTCAGTCTGGAGAGAGGGTGACAGGAGGGTTCCTGGGGCCTGCTGGGGAGCTTCAGGCCCCTTCAAAGGAGGTCCCTAAGGCTTCTATATGCATATGCACACATACATGTGCCCTGTATATACAAGCATGTACACCTGCACACACTTACATCTGCACACACAAACATGGACAGACGGACAAACACAAATGCATTGGAAACACGGCACTCAAGGCACCGAGGAGCTGAGTGGTCAAAAGGTGCAGTAACTTTGCAGAAAGGACAGGACTGCGGGCCCACAGCATCCTCTGAGATGGTCAGAAGTAGCCCAGCTCCCAGCTCTTACTAGTGCCCCTTTGGCGTGGTGTGGACCCAGCCTGGGTGGTGTCTTTCCAAAAGGCTCCAGTGTTTTCTTATGGAGCAATAGATATAAAATATAACTATGAGGGAAGTGCTTGGTTATTTAAAAAAATATGAGTGTTGGAATATTTCCAGAGTACGTGCCTTACTTAGAAAAGAATTGCCCTGTTTTTGTCCAAAGAGATCTTGGCCATAGCTCTAGTTAAGACTTGTTTTAATTGTCTCACTAGTATGTGGCATTTGTGCATTCTTTTCCTGTCTCACTAGTGTGTGGCATTTGTGCATTCTTTTCCTGTCTCACTAGTGTGTGACATTTGCACATTCTTACCCTGTCTCACTAGTGTGTGGCATTTGTGCATTCTTTTCCTGTCTCACTAGTGTGTGGCATTTGCCCATTCTTCTCCTGTCTCACTAGTGTGTGGCACTTGCCCATTCTTATCTTGTCTCACTAGTGTGTGGCATTTTCACATTCTTACCCTGTCTCACTAGTGTGTGGCATTTGCCTATTCTTATCCTAATGTTTCTGTTTCAGGTTTTGGAGAAGAGGAGCCAGGCATGAGAAGAAAAGGAGGCATGGTTCTTTTTAGGGTAGAAGAAGAGTGACTGGGGAGCCAAACTCAGGAAGTGAGGCATGCCAAGCCTGGGGGAAATGCTGGAAGCCACCAGGATAGCCAGGTCCTGAGTGTGAATCCTGTGTCAGGATAAACCCTGCGGTGGTTCAGATGAGAAATGTCCCTATAGTCTCAGGCATTTGAACACTTGTTCCCTTGCAGAAGGAAGCATGTCACTGGGGGCAGGCTTTGAGAGTCTGATGTCACTTTGAGTTCACTTTCTCCACTTTGTGCATGACAATTGTTTCTGCCGCTTTGTCTGCTTCCTGCTGCCATGTTGTCCCTGCCATTATGGACTATGACCTTCTGGAACCATAAGCAGGGCAGGATGGAGCAGGTGGGAAAATCCAAGAGAGATAGTGGGAAGAGAAAGGAGAGTGGGGCAGATGCTGCTAGCTGCCACCAGGAGAAACAAGTAAAGTACCGGTAAGCCACAACCCACATGGCAAGGTATAGATTTATAGAAATGGGTTAATTTAAGATATAAGAGCTAGCTAGCAAAAAGCTTACCATGGCCATGATTTAAAAATAATATAAGCCTCTGTGTGTTTACTTGGGTCTGAGCGGCTGCAGGACTGGGCGGGACACAGAAAAACTTCCAACTACACAGTATATACACTAAAAAGCAGTAACCAAGTAAATGAAGACATGCTCACCAAGTGATGCTATTTTCTACATGTTGCATGGGACAAAGTCTCTCAATGAGCCTGGAGCTGATCAATTCAGTTAGGGTAGATGTTCAAAGGGCTTCAGGGACCCACCGGTCTCTGTCCCCTAGCCTCGGCACATGGGGTTACAGATGTGCCAAGTGGCCTGACTTTCACATAGGTGTGAAGGATCAAACTCAGGGCTCCATGCTTGGGCAGCGGGCATTCTACAGATGGAGCCATCATCTCGCCAGCCCCAGGGGCAGCTCTATGTTGTCACATGAGGATAGCTGCCCTCTCAGAACGGGTTCTACTTTCCTGGCCAGTGTCTGTGTGAATGAGAATTCCTGGGGGCACACCCTGCAAGCAAGCTCTTCCTGAAGAAGAGTATAGAGGGAGCAAGGAGACCCAGAGGCAGCTGAACAAAAGGTGTCTGTACAGTTTCAAATCTCCCCTAATATACATTTATAGCTGTGGGCTCTTAGGGTTCTACTGTGGCTGCTGTGACCTCAGAGGCTACAGGGCAGTCACACTCCAGATTCTGGGATATCCTAGGTCTCAATGGGACATGGGCTGGAATGGGTTAAATGTCCCCACATCAGTGACGCTCATTTAAATTGCCACTCTCAGTATACTTGGGCTATTTATTTGTCTCCACCTCAGCCTGTACATGGGTCATCTGTTAATTTATTTTTTGACTAGTAGTGGTTCCTTAGGTTATAGATGTAAAATTCTCTCCCATTCCTTGGTTAACTTTTCGCTTTCTTGATGGTCCCTTTTGAAGTAACAAAGCAAAGCAAAACAAAACCTTAAAATTGTGATGACTTTCAACTTGTCTTTTTGTTGTTGTTGCTCATACTTGTTTGTTTTTTGTTTTGTTTTCAAGACAGGGTTTCTCTGCGTAGTTTTGGTGCCTGTCCTGGATCTTGCTCTGTAGACCAGACTGGCCTCGAACTCACAGAGATCCGTCTGCCTCTGCCTCCCAAGTGCTGGAGTTAAAGGCGTGTGCCACCACTGCCTGACATGTTGCTCATACTTTTGGTATGTTAATAGCAAATCTATGTCAGGAAGATTTTTGCCGATGGTATTTTCTTCACTTTATGCGTTTAGATGTTTGGAGCTTTGATGCCTTATGAGCAAGTTTGTGTGCACGGTGTCACTCCTGCACGTGGCTGTCCAGTTGTACCAGAAACACTTGCTGAAAAGACAGATTCCCCATCAAACATTCTTGGAACCCTTGCTGAAAATCAACCGCGAGTAAATGTAAGGATTTATTTTCTAGACTCTCATTTCCCTCTGCTGCTCTGTGCATCCATCGTAGTGAAGCTACCACACGGTGTTAATTTCATGCTAAGATTTGAAACTGGGAGGCATAAAACTTCCAGGTTCATTATTCCCTTTCAGACGGTTTTGGCTGCACTGAGCCCCTTTCAATTCCCCACGAATTTTAGGATCAGTTTGCCCACTGGTGCAATGAAGACAGATGGAATCTTGACAGAAATTGCATGGGGAAACAATTGTGGAGTATAGCTTCCTTGAAACATTCCAACTTGTGAAAGTGAGATGTCTTTCCATGTGGTAAGGTCTAGTAGTTTCCGGGTTATGAGTTTTGGAATTATTGTTGAGTGTTTTATTCTTCTTGGTGTTTAGAAGTGTTAGCCCCTTTTCTTGCCACGGTGACAGAGTACAGAAGCAACTGAAGAGTGGAGGACGTTTATTTGGGCCCACAGTTCGGAGGGTATAGCCCATTATGGTAGGGATGCACACAGCTGGAGTGGCGTGGCTTCGTCACATCTGGTGGATCTGGCAACGGGGTATTCTAGCCAGAAACAGAAGTAGACGGAGCCTTTCAGATCTGCTCCCAGCAGCCCACTTGTGCTAGCTAGGCCACAGATTTCAATGGCTTCATCACCTCCCCGAAAACAGTGCCACCAGCTGGAACCAAGTTCTCAACTAAGGAAGCCTGTGATGGACAAGCCACACTCAACCCAGAACATCTGGGAACTAAAGCTGCTTTCTTCACTTCTTTTGCAATGCACAGAAATCTAACTGATTTTGCTCATCCTCTCTTACCTTGCAACTCCCTGAGATTAATTCAGTTTCCTTATAGATTCTTTAGGAACTTCTGATTACAAGATCATGTCGTTTGCACACACAGAGTCCTGCCCCTTTCCTCTCAACCTGAGTCCCTTTGTTCCGTTTTCTCGGGGAGATGACTGGCCAGAGTCTCCAGGACAGTGCTACACACTGATGACGAGATACGGTGCCACACATTTATCTACTCCAGGAAAACCTCTCCATCTTTTGTGGTTGGCATGATGGCTGATGGGAGCTTTTGTGGTTTGTGTGTTCGTAGTTTTTGTGTTTTTTTTTTTTTTTTTTTTTTTTTTTTGCTGTGTGTTATTCTGCTTGGCAGTTTGTGTCCTTCTAGAAGTGTGTGTATTTCATGGAAGTTATATAATTTATGGCATGCAACTCTTCACGGTATTTATCACCCTCCCTTTAGTTTCTGTAAGATCGAAAATAATGCCCCTTCTTCCACAATTTTAGTAGCTTGAGTCCTCTTTCCCTTGACCAGCATAGCTAAATGTCTATCAGTTCTGTTGACTTGCTCATATAATCAACGTCTGGTTTTGTTCTTTGTCTCTATTCCCCATTTCATTAACATCTGCTGTCATGTTTTTAGTTCCTTCCTTCTGCTGGTTTTGGATTTTGTTGCTTTTTCCGAGCTGTTGATTTTTAATCTTAAAAAAAAGATTTTGTTTTTATTTTTGCACGTGAGTGCATGTGGATTTGTGCGTGTGTGAGTGCAGTACCTTCAGAGGCTGGAAGAGGGCTCTGAATCCTTGAAGCTGGCGTTACAGTGGTGAGCTGCCTGACCTGGGTGCTGGGAACTCAACACTGGTTCTTTAGAAAATGTATTTGTCATCACTGAAGCATCTCTACTGCCCCTTTCTAATTTGTTTTAGATTTATTTATTTATTATGTATACAGTGTTCTGCCTGCATTTATGCCTGCACACCAGAAGGGGGCACCAGATCTCATTATAGATGGTTGTGAGCCAACATGTGGTTGCTGGGAATTGAACTCAGGACCTCTGGAGGAATAGCCAGTGCTCTTAACTACTGAGCCATCTCTCCAGCCCCAAAATTTATTTGTTTTTATTTTTTTATGTGCATTGGTGTTTTGCCATTCTAATTTTTTTTTAAATGTAAACATCGGCTCAGTGGTTAGGAGCACTGGTTATTCTTCCAGAGGACCTGGTTTTGATTCCCAGCACTCACATGGTGGCTCACAGCCATCTTTAACTTCCAGGGGATCCAACGTCCTCTTTTCGCCTCCAAGGGCAGCAGGTGTACAAGTGGTTGCACCAATATACATGCAGGCAAAATATCCACACACGTTAAATAGAATACATGTAAGCACAAATCTTAAAACTGTAAAATTCTTAAGCTAAGAACTTCCTTATGGACTCTTCATCTCAAAATTAAGGTTTCATTTCTCCATATTTGTGAATTCTCTAAGTTTCTTTCTCTTACTGATTTCTAATTTCATTCCACTGTGGTCCAAGAACACATTGTGTTCTCTGTTCTGTCACTGGATTCTTCTCTAGAGATCTAAGTCTTGTTGGTTTATAGGACTGTTCACGTCTTCTACTTCCTTTCCTATGTTTACCTAGTTTTTCAAATCCGCTCTTGGAACTGGGTATAGAAGGCTCGTTAAGTACTCTTAAATTCCATCTCTCCCTCCATTTCTGCCGCGTGTTCTCTGGGGCGTTGTGGCTTCGTGCACATGTTTTGTAATTGTTACATCTTCTCGACAGATACTCCCGTTATCACGACAAAGCAGTTCCGCCTCTACTAACATTTTTTTAACCCTAGGGATTAAACTCGTGACTTTGCACATGCTGGGTAAGTGCTCCACCACTGAGCTTTGTTCCCCAACTTTACGTGTTTTTAAAAGTCTGTAAGTTTGATATTAGTGTAGCATCCATGCTTTCTGTGACAGGGTTAACTGTCAACTCGACACAATCTAGAATTACCCAGGAGGCATGCCTTTGGGCACACCTGTGGGAGACTATCTAAATTAAGGTTATCTCCTGATAATGTCTGTGAGGGGTTATCTTGATTTTGTTAACTGATGTGGAAAAACCCATCTTCATTGGGAGTGGAACCATTCCCTGGGTGGGGGATCCTAAATTGAACCCTGGTCTGCATTGCTCACTGCTGTCTTCTGGTGACAGTGTGGACGCCAGCTGCTATGGCATTGACTTTCCCACCACAACAGACTGTATCTTTGAACTGTGAGTCAGAATAAAGCTGCTTCCTTTAAACTGCTTTTTTTCTGACTATTTTATCATCGCAAGAGGAAAAGAAACCTGTATGACTTCTGCTTGCATGATACCTTGATTTTCATTGCATGTCTATATAAATATGCATTTTCAATGAGAAAAGAATGATTATTTCATGTCTGTAGACTGTTGCTTTAAGACAACTGGCCAGTACTGAACTTAAGAAAACTCATTCAATCCCATGAGAAATAGACTGTTCTGGGATTTGGTCACCATGCCCATCAGGGGTAGGCGTGTGTGTGTGTGTGTGTGTGTGTGTGTGTGTGTGTGTGTGTGTGTGTGTGTGTGTTTAACTTCTCCCGCAATTCTGCCAGTTGGAGAGCCTTCCATCATCACCCTCAGTTACAGGGCATTTATTCTACAAAGTCTGATGTTTCTCCTGGAACCTGGAGAACATACATTTCATTTCCGACGGGCCACTTTGTAACAAAGGACTAGAAAGCCAGTAACATGCTCTTCTTTGTATGGGGTAGCGCCTTCAGAACTTGGGCTTTCACTGAGGGCCAGGTCTCCCTGTATCTCAGTGGGTGAAGTAGCAATGTAAGGCAGGGGCCAGCAAGCTACCGCTCTCAGCTGTCTGTTTGGAGGAATACCTGAGACTGCACTTCACGTTGCTCAGCGTTTTTTCTTTCCTGAAATCATTATGGAAATGTTAAAAGGGAATAGCAAGTGCTTCATTTTATTATTCAGATAAGGCGGGGAGAAAGAAGGGCCTCTTTGCTATGCTGCGGAGTTTATATGGCAATCATTTCCTAACAGGAGGAACCCGTTACCTATGAAGCTGGTGTCGTCTGTAATAATGGAAGGGAGGGACACCCAACCAATCAAGGCAGCTCTCAAGTCGCCTTTTCTTCCTCTGTCTTGTGCTTCTCTAATTCCGGTAAACAAGGAAAGGTTTCAAAATTCTACCATTTAGTTGGAAGGTAAGTGAGGCCCTGGACTCTGGGTAGTGTCTGAAAAATGTTCTGGCATCTGGCTAATGGAGATTCATCCTTACCGCTCACACATCACCAAGGCCTAGTGTACGCCAATGTTCCCACAACTACATTCACTGTTTTGACTTCAGGAGAAAGCAGGAAAATTCTTTGAGGTTTCATAGGAGCAAGAAATGGATTAACAGCAGCATCTCTTTCAAATCACACCTGTGGCTTAAGGTACACACATTTCAAGTTTCCTTCTGAAGTCATGGTCTTCCAACCTCTTCTCTGCATGTACATGCACACCACAGAACACACTTTAATAAGAAACTGTGGTATTCCATTCATTTTTAACCAAAAACAAGGCTAGCCTGGTTGAAGGTAATTGAAGAAGGAACACAAATTTAAAAACCAAATACCCTTCTCTGCAGATGACTATTCAATCCAATTGCAAGTAAATGTTCTTTTCTGAATCACCCTAATTCAATGTACAGTACACCATGTACTGCCTGGGAAGAGGTTCAAATCATAAATGCTATAGGGAAATATCTAATAACTTGGAATAGCTTTTCAAGTGGCTAATAGGCTCTAAAAGGCTGCAAAAATGTTAAATCTGGTAATGCATGAGTTCTGGGCTCCAAGTGGAGCCCACTGAGCTGTCTGTGGCTGCGTCTCTAGGGCTGGCATACAGAATCACTCTTTTGATGCCAATGACAAGGCTCTCTTCCCGCAGACTGTGGTCAGCAAGGCGAAGTCTGCTGGCCACATTTGTAACAGCTGATCCAATCTGAGATTTCTGCCTCGCCTGCCAATGGTGGGGCCAGGTTTGCTGATATTTGTGTTGGTGTGCAAGATTCTGGAGAGGGGCCAACCATCCTGTGTCAGATTCTAGATGCTGTACGGCAGGGGCTGGGAGAGACATCCACAGAGCCAGGCACAGACTCAGAATAAAGAGGTGCTAATGGTGTGCAGTTGGGAAGGCAAAGGAAACTGTTGGGAACCCAGTGGAAAAAGAAGGCCGAAGAAAATTAAGAGAGCGGGAGAAAAAGGGAGATGTAAGGGGAAAAAGATGAACACCTATGTTGTTTTAAAGGTCAAAGAGTAATAATAACAGAAAGGGTCTTCCCTGCGCCAGGTTCAACAGCTGTTCCTTCAGCTTCGTTAGTAAACCTCACACCATTAGTTCTTAGGCTATCCTTCTGGGTCATTGGCTCTACCCTCCAGTTATGCCCACCCCATCCCAACAGACATTTGTTCTGTAGCCCCTACAGGGCTCCAAGTCCCACCTGCCGTACACAAGGCAGCTTTTACTTGTGTGTCAGATCTCTTTCTTTTTCTAGTCCTAAATTTCTGAGACCAGGCTCTCCACTTTTCACTTAAGTAGCTTGAGTCCACATAACCACAGACCATGCCCTGCAATAGTTCAAATGTGTATATTATATGTCTAAAATAGATGCACGCTATACACACATTTACATATAGTATGCACGTGCAAGTATATATATATAGTTGTACATGCATCTATATGCATATATATTTTGCTAGGATTTACAAGACTTTCAAATTCTATTATCAGACACATTTCTTGTGCTAAACAGTAAGTAATATCTGTGGACTTGTGGCAATTCATTTTCATGTGCTTTTTTTTTTTTTTTGAGACAAGGTGTAGCCTTGGCTGTCCAAGAACTAGCCCTGTAGACCAGGCTGGCCTCGAACTCACAGGGATCCACCTGCCTCTACCTCCCGAGTGCTGGGATTAAAGGCATGTGCCACCACCACTTGGCTCATGTGCCTATCTTAAACAGCATTAAAGGGTCAGATGGTCCAAGAATAAACAAACTCACAAAGTCAGCCTGGAACAGCTAGCTAGTATGTCCTGTGCAATCCCTCCAGAAAATTCCAGGTGTTGGTTTATCTTGCTTCAATTTCATTTTCTCTTCCGTTTGTGGAAATTTTTCTCATTCTTGACTGGAAGAGGGTGGGATAAAAAAAAAAAGAGTGGAGGGAGGGAGAAAATGCCTATCTATCAAGTTACCGGCGTACAAGACTGTTTTTCCTTTCTAAATAGCCAGGCACTGAGAAGGTGCCTGGTGAACAGGCGGAGGGTTGGTGACCAGAAAGACGGGATGTTGCAGAAGGTACAGAATATGATCATGGCTGTGGTAGATGCTCAGGGGATGGTCAAGCAGGCCAGAAAAAGTCATCCAGTATAATAATGTGTCCTCCATTGTATCTCCATCCTGAGACAGGACCTTCAGAGCACGGGCTCTTTGTGAATGAGGGTCCAGTACCTCAGTGGTCAGAGTAGGTAGTGATGGGCAGCAGGGCTAGCAAACTATCGTGGCCTAAGTTCAGCAGAGGGAGTGTCCTGCTCATCCACATAGGGGCATCTACATCGCACTCCTTCCCCACCAAGGCTCAGGAACCATCATGTAAGAGGAGGTAGATAGAGGTAGGAGCCAGGGATTGGGGAGAACCAGAAGAAGGAGTGTCTTCTGGACACGACAGGATTACGGCCTCATGAACACACAGCCGCTATGGCTGCCTGCATAAGTAAACGTCCGAGCCTGGAGCCAGGAGGGGCCTGTGAGCCCCTACCCCCAACAGAGGGGCTACAGACAATCAATGGCTCTGGGGGATGGAGAGTTTCTGGAAGGTTGACCATGCTCCATGAGTATGTGAGCAAGACAAATTGCAATTAGTGGGTTATTAAAAAAAAAAAAGAGGATATAATATTGGGAGGGATGGAGGGTAGGGGGTAGATCTGGATGGAGTTGGGGGGGAAGTAGGGGGTGAATATTATCAAAATGCATTGTGCACATGTATGAATTTTTCTTTTCTTTTTCTTTCTTTTTTTTTTTTAAACAGGTTTTCCCTGTATAACAGCTCTGGCTGTCCTGGAACTCGCTTTGTAGACCAGATTGGCCTCAAACTCATAGAGATCTGCCTGCCTCTGCCTCCCGAGTGCTAGGATTAAAAGAATGTGCCACCACTGCCCAACTTGAACATTTTTGAAAAATTAATAAAAATATTATATTAAAAACATAGTGTAGAGGGCCAGAGTCAGGAAAACAGGTTCCTGTGCACATGCACTTTGTTAGATTTTATTTACCTTTAAGTTGTGGAAAATGTTAGAGAGAAAGCTAAAGAATAAAAGAAAAAATCCTCTTCTTTTAATTCTAACCTGTGTCTTCTTGGAATCAAGTCTTTGCTTCTGCCTCGGTTCCGGGCCTGTTTCTCTGTATGACTACTAATTTCCCATCCTATCCTGAACGTTGCCAATGAGGCACTCACTGGCCAGCCTCGGTGCTGTCCCATACACATGAGCCATACATGTCATTTGCATTTTCCAGGAGCCGTGGGAACAGCGAAAGGAAACATGGTGATTTCATTTCAAGAGCGTGTTCTACGGCAAGAGCTGTAGTTCAGGGTGGAGCATGAACAGGCAGATGTGAGACCGACCTAGGCGTGGTCCCCAGCATTACAACACAAACACCCCCAAACTAGAAAACAACAGGGTCAGTGAAATGGCCCGGCAGGTAAAAGTGCTTGCCATTCAAACCCGAGAATCTAAGTTCCGTTCCGGGAACCCAGGGTACGAGGAGAGAGCCAACTCCCCAGCACGGTTTTCTCACCTCCACACATGCATAAAGGCATACGTGCTCTGCTTACTAAGAATAAACATTTAAATAATAATGACAAAACACACAACATACTTTCCCCCAACATATTTAAAATAGTTATTCCGGATGGTTATAGTCTACACACTCTCATTTCATATTATTAAATTATCTTAAAATCTTTACAATCTTGAATCATTGCTATTTCTAATTTCATTCCCTTTGAAATCTGCCATTTTTATTCACATATTTTATGTGCACAGCAAATGTCACCTTGGATCAGCTACTGGCTATCACATTGAATGGTACACCCCTAGAGCATCATGGTAGAATCCTGAACTTCTGGCTTAGCAGGCAGCACACCTAGCTGTGATACTACCCTAAGCACAGGTCGTTGCCATGGGCAGCAGCTTCAACAGTACTTCCGCCCTTAGCTCTACTAGATGAAATCTATCCCGTTTGTGTCTTATCTTAGAAACGGGGCCAAATACATCTGTGGAATCTGAGGGCCCCCTCTGGCTCTCTCCTTCCAGCCACTATGGTTACCCTGAGCATGTGTGGGGGCTCAGCCACAGTCTATCGCTGTTCTAGCTGGGCCTCTGAGACCTCCCTCATACGTTCACGTTTTGAATGCTTGTTTCCTAGCTGGTGGTGTTACAGCAGGAGGCTACGGAGCCTTTAGGAGCTGGAGCTTAGCTGGTAGAAGTGAGTTACTGTGGGGAAGGCCTGTGAAGGCTATAGCCTGGTCCCAGGTTCCAGCACTCTGTGGCTACCTGCTCTGCAGAGCCCCACAGGCGGCGTCACCATACATCTCAGCCGTTACCATGAGCTGAGTTACAATGCCGTGCTTCCTATGTTAGCTACAGCACCTGCAACCCCTCGGAAGCCATGAGCTATAAGCCATCTGTCCTCACTGAAGCTGTTCCCATGGATGCTTTGTCACAGCAATTAAAGGTAACTAATAGTGTCCATGTAGTGACAAACAGTCACAAATGGAAACTCCACACGGGGCTACTCTGGTCTCCTCTGCATGTCCTCCACTCCAGCTTCTGGCTGCATTCTAGTTTTAAATAGCTGTTTTTTTTGTTTTTTTTTTTGTTTTTTTTTGTTTGTATTTTCTCCAGAGTTCTTTGTCGTTATTTGTGGCCCCATCATTACAGGATGTAAACCCTTTAAGTGGAAGTTTTTAAACTCTATTCCTTATTGTTCTACAGAGGAGTCATGGGCCTGCTGTGGGGGAAGGGGAGCAAATGTTCTTATTTTGTTTTCTGAACATAATTTAAAAATTTTGATGTTAAGGTAGTTTGTAAGCACTGATCAGAAAATAAGATCCACGAAGGCATCCCTAGGTTTTTTGTTTTGTTTTTTAACCCCCTTGAGCCTCT
This sequence comes from Peromyscus melanophrys, assembly GCA_902168415.1. Lineage (NCBI taxonomy): Eukaryota > Metazoa > Chordata > Mammalia > Rodentia > Cricetidae > Peromyscus > Peromyscus melanophrys. Next base: position 17,356 of record CABHPR010149908.1, read on the forward strand.
CCTGACCTCTGTCTGTCATGAATGAGCTTTTCCCCCATTTCTGCTCATTCTTCTAGGAGTAGGTAGGCCATCCTGTTTCAGGAAGAGAGACTGCCACCTGTCTGATCACTGAGATTTTACAGCTGTCAGATCTCCCTTCTTTGGCCCCGTAACTGAGCGAGGGACTGGAGGATGGGCTTGAAGTATGGCTACCAGTCCTCACAACACACAACTTGAGGGATTTATTGTGGCTCACAACTCCAGGTCCCTAGGAACTCAAGCAGCTAGTCACCTCACACCCACGGTCAAGTGCAGAGAGAGATGAATGCTCCCAAGATGCTTGGCTTTCCTAGTTTTTTTTTCTTTCTCATTCTTTAATAGTTCAAGATCCAGTCCATGAAATAGGGCTGCCCACATCCAAGATGGATCTTCCCATCTCCATTAATAATCAAGACAACGCTCCCCCACCCCCAGACATGCCCACAGGCCAACCTGATCTAAGTAATTTCTCAATTGAAGATCTTTTCTTAGTGATTCTAGGTTGTGGCATGTTGACATTCAAAACTAACCATATGCAGACTTTCTGATGAGTCCTCCCTTAAAGCCTTTAGCATGAAAGAAGACTTTCAATCTTAATTTTGGAGGAGCTCGCCAAATCAACATAAGGAACACCACCTGCTTGCCTTTCCTTCCCATCTTCTCTTAAGCACATACTGAAAGTTTAACAAAGGCTGTGATGATGTAATGATGGCTTAGCAAGTGAGGGTGCCTGGGCCAACCCAGACAACCTAAGTTAGATACCCGGGGCCCACGTGGTGAAAAGAGATCATCAATGCCTGAAAGATGTCCTTTGACCTCCACACATGTCCACACATGTGCCATGGAGTATGTGTACACACACACACACACACACACACACACACACGCACACACACAATTAAAAAATAAAAGCAGTATAAGCAAAGAGGGTTGGTACAAAAGCCAAACATGTTATGAGACTCCTGAATCAGGCCAGGGGTACACGCCATGCTTAAAAGACCCCAAAGACTCCACATCAAAAAGCAAAACCTAGTCAGCAAAGGTAAATATGCCTTGACATAATGGGCAGGGTCACAAAGCAAAAACTAGTCACTCAGTGCGGGGCAGAAAGGAGGCAGAGGAGTGACATCACACAATGCACCACAGTCCCCGAGTACTCCGCTCCAGCCACTGAAGCAACTGAAAGAAACATGTGAAACCAGCGAACGCTCTTGGCACAGTTCATCCCAGTCCAGAACTCCAGATTGTACGCCAGAGCACAGGGGCAGCACGGCCATGTCATGTTTCAGCTGGGTCTGCCAGAGAAGCACAGACGGCTTGCACACAACAACAAACACTCACAGAGACAGGTCAACCACAGCCATTAGCCTCTGTGGACACTTTATTCTTAGATACTAAAACTCTAGCATGTATTTCCTCTTCCTCCAGACAAGCGATTTAGGGGAGCCAGTGGGTGCCAGTCAAAAGTGTGTGCCCACGGCAATGTTTTCTCTGTGAGATGTTGTCAGTCACGACCTGTAAGCTGCCCTCCAGCTAGGACAGTATATTTCCATTAGTGTTCTGGCTTAGAAGACAGAAGGTCAAAATGGCGCCATGTTGTGGTGCTTCAGTCAGTAACAGACCGTGCCATAAGATTACAATGGAGTTGAAAAATTCCCATCACCTCCACCATGTCATAGTGAAATGCATCATGCTTGTGGCAGTGCTCATGGAAGCAAACCTACTGGGCTGTCACATTTATTATTATTGGAGAGGGCTGGGATATTCGAGTGTGTGCAAATACGCATGTCCTATACTTGCCTATGCATGCTCATGAGGAGGTCAGAGGTCAGTGTTGGGTGTCTCCCTCCATCACTTTATTGTATTTTATTTTGAGACAGTGTCTCTGGATGAACCTAGAGCTCACTAACTGGTAGACTGGTTCCAGCAAGCCTTGGGTATCTGCCTGTCTCCACACATCCCTCCAGCTCTGGGGTTGTAGACATACACACAGATGTTCCCATCTTTTACATGGGTGCTGAGGACCCAAACTCAGGTCCTCATGGTTGCACTTTACCCACTGATCCATCTCCCCAGCCCCAACACATAGTACAGTACACACTACTGTCAATGATAAAAGGTGAAAATAAGTTACCGGTTCATGTACTTACTATGCTGGAATTACTATTGTTATTTAGAATGCACTCCTGTTGAAAAATATTGTTGGCTGAAGAGAAGTTTGTGTTAGAACAGCACCAGCCTACCCATTCCTGTCTACTGATGATATCATTTTATGCTTAAATTAATGTTCCATTTTGTTCATGTCCTTGGAACAATAACCTGTAACACATCTAAGCAGTCAGCCTACTTGTGTAGCAAACATTAAATTTGTCTAAATAGGGACTTCTCAGAATGTGCCCCTGTTGTCAAGCAACATGATTACTTTTTGAGCAAGCAAAAAAATCACTCGCCACGCCACCGGAATGTGGCACAGGCCCGTTCTGTGGTGTTAACTGTGGACTGCCATCCCCTCACCCAAGATGCTGTTATCCAACACGCTGGTGGTCCAAGCCACAGAATCCAGCAACTTACCGGGACTGGCACGGGTGAGAGTTGCACCTTCGGACCTGGGGCTCAGGGCGGCTTGCTGGGGGGCAGTCACTGTCATTCACCAGGGTTGTGGTCTTGTTAACAATCCGGGTGCACGACACGATGGTCCTGCGTTCTCCTGGAAGCCAAACCATGGGAGCTAAGAAGTTACGGATGCACATACCCAGAAAACCACTCATGCTTACAGAGGGGTGTCTTGGCTGCACCTGCTGATCCGTGAGTGAGCCATTTCAGTTGTCAAAGAGGGGGAGCTCTTCTCTTAGGAATGGGTTCAAGGCATAGCAGAGCTGTTTGGAGCAGGGTAATATTCTAGAACAATCTGAGAAAGCAGGGGGACCTCAGGTCAGTGTGTCCTTGGATAGCCTGGGAGTTTCTAAGGCCAATGCTTTGCTTTGGGGCTTTCATTTCCATCAGAAATTGCTAATCTTTTGATCTGCATGCTTGAGATTTAAAGTCTATGGAGATATGGTCCCAATTACACCTGTACATCAGCTTTCACGGAGAGTGCGGTCACCACTTTGTTACAGGTTTGTTTCTGAGAGAAGCGGGGTGGCTGCTGTGATGAACACACAGGCTTGCTTTGCCCAGTGTGCCAATGCCTCAGTGCCACGTGCTCCTGGGCAGCTTTCCCACTTCCCTAGCTCCGGCTATGTCCAGTCTGCTGGCCATGTCCAGTCTACTTCTTTCTCTCTCTGTTCTAGACTCTTCCAGCTGCCTCTGGATATTTTCTCTCTCTCACTGACAATGAAACCTTCCCACACCACAGAACAGTCACGTCGGCAGCTTCTTTAACTTCTTGAAAGCAGTTTTCCTGCTGCTCCTTGGTAAACCCTTCATTTCTTTCTTTGATTCTTAGATAGTTTTGCATGTGTATATATTGAATTTTGGTCATTTCCACCCATTACCTTCTCTCGCCCCCAGCCCTTACTGAAACCTTCTTCCCGACAAGCCCTTCCCTACTCTGACGTCTGTTACAGTGACCCCAGTTGCTGGCATGACTGGGGACTTCTTTATCGGAACATGGGCAGCTTACCAGCGCTCCTTCTTAATGCCCTACCAGTACACACGCCCCCTTTGCCAAGGTAGGGCCTTGCAGTGTGACAGTGCCTTTGGCTCTTCACGGTGGAAAGTGTGGGGCAATCACCACACTTTAGAGGTGACAAAGTGCAGGTGTGGACAGAGAGGGCAGGTTGTCTGCTGAGGCTGGGCAGAGAGATGTGGAGTCAGGACTCACTCGGGGTGTGCTCTCCCTGACCCAAAGGACTCTTTCCTTTGCACCCTGGAGAGTGTGACCGTGGCAGAGAGGACACGGAACTTGGGTATGGGTGAGGTCCTCATCTGGTGTCATTCCACCAAGTTGGAGATTTATTGTGATTATCCCCAAGGCCACTTTTGTTTTTGTATCTACCACACAGTCACATGGCTGGCAAATCTCTACTGCCAGGGTTCAAGTCCAGGCCAAGGAGCAGTGTGGGCCCACTAACAAACCTGTGGGAGCTCTGATGGCTTGGCCACATGCTCTGTTGAGATTTTCAGGGCTTAAGTTCCTATGGAAATACAAATTCTCTATTTGCACACTGGGTGGACTGGTTGGTGCAGAGAGCCCTGAATCCAGTATTTCTTCAGCAAGGCAACACCCTCAGCTCCCCGACTCCCCACCTTACCTCCTCCACACTGCACGCTGCACCCTTCCCAACCACTGTGGGTCCAGAGAAACAGAGCGTCCTGTGGCTTGGCGGGCTCGCTCTGATTTTCAGCGCTCTGGTTTACTGGTATGGTGTATTCGTAATGAATTCCATAGTTCTGGTCATGAAATAACAGCACCTGGAGCCAGGAGAAAAGGCAGGCCTTGCTGAGATGAAGTGAGCACCCACGGACTGTTGACTGTGCAATCTGAGGGACCGTGGCTGCCTCTCTACTAGCCAGCTCCTTTCTGAAGATCAAAGCAGGTGAAAGCTAGAGGTGTCCATCTCAGCTTCAGGTTCCTGGGACCTGGCTGGGGTATAGGGCGACCACGCTATTATTGGTGAGTTCTGTTCTTTTCTATTCTACAGAGGACCTGTTTACAGGAGGAATTTGGGGTGGTGAACCACAAGCTGTCTGACTGTGGCATTTTTCTACATTATGCAGCAGGGTCCACATTCCCTTAAACTTGCCTACAAGGCTGTGCTTGCAGATGAGAAAGCTACAAACACACTGCTTCTCCTAGAAAGAGTTCCGAGAGCAGTGCTAAGCCATTTCTTTGAGTATAAGCTCGCTGCTGGCTAGTTTATGCCAACTTGACACAAACTGGGATCATTTGGAAAGAGGAACCATCAATAGAGAAAGCTGGCCCATCAGCAACCCGGGGCACCATGTTCTCCACTGATGACTGTGGTGGGAGGGCCCAACTTCCTATGGGTGGTGCCATCTCTGGGTGCTACAAGAAGATAGGCTGAGCAAGCCATGAGGAGCAAGGCAGTGAGCAGTGTTCCTCCACGGCTTCTGCTTCAGCTCCTGCCTCCTGGTTCCTGTCTTGTCTGCGTTCCCTCAGTGACAGACCTGGAACTGCAAGATGAAATAAGGCTTTCCTTCCTGAGCTGCTCTTGGTCAGAGTGCTTTTCATAGCAACAGAAACACTAACTGAGACAAGTGCTGTCCTCCAGATGGTGTTTCCATCACCAGTCACTTACACTGCAGTAAGTTTACTCAGGGGTACGTCAGGCTCAAGAGAACGAGAGATACAGTCTGTGGCAGAGGGATCTGGGGGGACCTGTTTGAAGGATGCTGAGGATGGCTGCATCTTGGTACTGCTATGGAGCCTGAATGATGACTATGTCTGTTGGAAGGCAAGAGGCTGGGTCATGGTTGAACATTTAGGGTCAATGGAGGTGCAGAGAGGTCTGAGCATCACCTGTGGGGGCCATGCTACAGCTTAGGAACCATATATCTGAAACCCTAGTGAGGGTTCAGAACAGAAGGGCCTGTGCTTCGCCTGGGGAAAAACATGACAAGCCTTGTAGGACCACCAGGTGCCCGACTGGCTTTAGACATAATGGAGACGTGTTATGTAGTCACAATGATGCAAAGCAGGTTTTTCTGTGGGAGATGGACCTGGCTGTAGACCAGTGAGTGTCCCTAGGGCTAAGTGCCTAGCAAGTTCATGTCCAGCCACAGCGGTCTAGGAGAAGGGCCCAGCAAGGAGTTAAAGGCAGAGTGCACAGCCCACCTGCCTAGTCTCTGGTAGACAGGGGCAGAAGTATCAGATGACAGAAGGGCATTGACCCAAGGCTTCCTGGGCCTACAAGGCTGAGTTGAAGGACGGGGGTTGGGGCTCTAGAAGCAGACCCGATACATTTTTATTTCCCCAGCTAGCAGACCTGCAGCCACACACTTGGAGAAGTGTTTCCTGCTAAAAAACAAAATGAAACAAAACACCAACAGCAAAAAACACTGCCCTCCCCACCTCCACTCCCCTAAAAACAAACAAACAAAAAACTAAGTGACTAGTCTTTACAAGAGATCTTTATTATCCCAGTGTGAGAATGAGACCAGCAAATTGAGGCTCCATAGGAAACTAGTTTCATAGCCATGTGTGATTAGTGTATGACTGTGTCTGGTTGGTTTCCAATGCTGATCTCCGGGACTCCATAGGTACTCCTGATTGTGAAAGTAATGTATACATCCCAGTTTGGGGACCACAGCTTTCTATGCTGAGGCAAGGGAACTTTGATGTGATGTGGAGTAAAGAGCACATTTCCAGGGAGAAAGCAATTAAATATTAAATAAGGGCTGAACACTCAGATGGTTGCGAGATACTTTCTCTGACTTAAGTTATAGTCCGAACAGCCTACGGCTGTGTCCAGGCTTCACTGGGCTGAAGACCCATCAGTGTATAAGAGTTTTTGGTGAAGAAGGGCCTTATGCACACTTCAATGCTTGTTAGAGAAGGCAGAGTCCTGCACTAACAGCTGATATTTCTGCACGGGCTTTATTTTGTCTCTAGCCCCCTCTCTGTGCCCCTCTAAATATTTGCTTTGAGCTCAGAATAGCTGTGGGGGGTTGTTTCAAAGTTTTTAACTAGGAAACATCTCATCCTGGAGCAATGGCTCTGGGACAGGTCCCTGGGTCCCAGAGATCTACTTGCAGAAATGATCTCCAGTGGAATCACTGGCAGATTCCCAGACAGTTTATGGCCCACATGGAAGCTGGCTGGCTTTCAGCTCAGCAGAAACTACAATGGGGTCAGCACTCTCATCAGGCCACACTCAACACCCACAGTAGGTGCTGGCCAGAGACTCTTCTGAGTGGTAGCTCATCTCCAGGGGCACAAGTAAATGGGGGACAGAACTTCTGAGACTGGTAGGTACTTCAGACACGACCCATGCACAAACTGCCACAAACCCTGATCTTCGGGAGGTCAGAATCAACAGGCATCACCTGGCATGCACGAGGCCTGTGTTCAATCTCTAGCACCCTCACAAAATTATCCATAATGGGGTGTTGTCATACATAGTCCATGAGATCGCTCAGACCCTGAGAAGGCAGCCATGGCATGATGCCCTGGAGGTCTTTGATACTGAGCCCATGTTTAAGTGGCAATCATGAAGTTTCCAGGAAATAAGAGATAACACTGGCATCCTGGCTAGCCTGAGTGTACAGGTTTCCTAAGGCCACCTGGAGAGTAAACAGAAGATGGAATCAGATTCTTTCCTGATTCCCCAGCTCTGGTCACAGGCAGAATCTGGCCAGTCTGAGTGATACCATATATTGCATCCACAGTCCACTTCCAGAAGGTGTATCTCAGCTTTGGGATAGCTCTATGCATGCTGCCATCTGATGCAAAAATAGATTCTGAGCACAGCTGTGCTGGGTAGTTTTACGTCAACTTGAGAGGAGGGAACCTCATTTGAGAAAATGTCTCCATAAGATGGGGCTGTAAGCCATTTCTTAATTAGTGATTGACGTGGAAGGACCTGGCCCATTGTGGGCGGAGCCACCACTGGGCAAGTCATCCAGGGTGTTCTAAGAAAGCAGGCTGAGCAAGCCATGAGGAGCAAGCCAGGAAGCAGCACCCCTCCACAGCCTCTGCTTCAGCTCCTGCCTCCAGGTTCCCACCTGGTTTGATTCCTGCCTTGGCTTCTCTCAGTGGACTGTAACCCTGGATATGTGGACCAGGCAAAGCCTTTCCTCCCCAAGCTGCTTTTCTGTCATGGTGTTTTATCACCACAATGGAAACCCTAAAGTAAGACATGACCACCTGCTTAATGGTGCCAGCTGTCCCTGGCTGCCACCATGAGACTGCACAATCCCTTCCTGGAAGGCTCTCCTTTTGAAAAAGATAGGTGCTCTGCTAGTGAGGAGCCAGGAGGAGATTCTGGGGAGGAATCCCAAGGTGGAAGGAATGAGACCAAGAGAGAGGTAGAGGGCTGGGGAGACGCCTCAGTCAGTAAGTGCATGCTCCAGTTAGTTATGTGCATGCTTCAGTCAGTAACACACATGCTACAGAAGCCCAGGAACTGAGTTTGGATTCTCAGCATGCATGAAAAAAGCCAGCCATGACATCATGAGTGTGTAATCCCAGAACTGTAGGTGTGGGCAGAGATAAGGGGATTGATGAAGTTTACTGGCCAGTCAGGCTAGCCAAATCAAAGAGCTTCAGGCTGTGTGAGAGACTCTGTCTCAAACTACAAGTGTAGACAGCAATCAAGAAAAGACATTGGCTGCTGACCTCTAGCATCTACACATGTGCACAAATGTGTACTGGAAGGCACATTTGCATACCCTCAAGAACATGTTCATTTGCCACATACACACACCATATAAACACATTGCACATATGCATATACACACATAGATGAACAAATGAAAATAATAGTAAATAGGGAAAGGCCTCAGTAGCAGGGAGCCTTGCAAACTCCTAGGAACCAGAGGCATCTTCTTTCACCCAGGTCCTGGGAACAAAACTAATAAACCCACTAAGATGCCAGCTTAAGCAAATGTCCAGGGGCCAGCACTTACCATCAGATGCAGTGGCACCGTGGTGGGTCCCTTGGCTGAAAATTTCTCCCACAGGCCTCTTCTCACATAGCGGACGGTTGTTCCCGCAATCTGGAACTCTCCAGGGAGTTCGATCTTCCAGTCGCTGTTGATGGATCTCTTACTGGAGTCTTTGAGAGCTAAAAGGGAAATTGAGCATTGGAAAATGAGGACCATTTAGTCTGTCCTCGGAGGGAATGTGGGGTCCTGCCTGAGCCTGAGGCCTCCGTGAGGGCACACAGGACCTGCAGTGAGAAGATTGTACTCTCCGGGCACCAAGGACACAAGGCTGGTTCACAGAAAGCAAAGTTCTCTGGTTCACAGGAGAAAGCGCTGCGAGGGGTGATGGCACATCTTCCAACCCAGCTGCTTATCTCAGTCCCACTTCCAGTAATGGGATTGGGGCAGAGGCTGGAGGCTGGAGATGCCAGGATCCAGTCCAAACCTATGGCAGGAGGTGGCTTCGGACCTGATGAAAGAGTTCTACGCTGGTATATTCAAGGCCACAAAACATGTCTTGGAGCTTTAGGCAAAGCTCATCCATTCATTTGAGACTAAAAAAATATTAACAAGTATTAGTTTACTATTTTGGGGTTCAGTGCGAGAGTTGATTATGTGTATACTTCATATATTGATAATCGCTATTCTACATTCTGTGTGTGAAAGAGAACACACAGGACTCGTCCTTCTGTCTGTGTCTAGTTTACTGCACGTCACACAATCTCCTACAGTCTCACCCTCTTTGCTGCCAAGGACAGGCCAAAGATGGCCAAGTGACCAACATCATCTCTAACCCAGTTCTGCTCAAACCCCCACGTAGCTGAGTGACCTTGAACTTCTGATCTTCCCGATTCTACCCCCTAGTGCTGGTTACAGGTGCATCCCATCATGCCACGTTTATACACTGCTGGGGATTGAACCCAGGGCTTCCTGCATGCCAGGCAAGCACTGTACCAATAAAGTCACATCCCCAGCACCTTAAAAAAAAGCTTTATTTACTTTTTTGTTTCTATTTATATGCACGCATATGTATGCTCCTTCATGAGTTCATGTGCACCATGTGAGGCAATGCCTGCAGAGATCGGAAGAGAGCACCAGGAATGGAGTCACAGCCAGTTGTGAGCCACTGTGTGGGAACTAGGAATTGAACCAGGGTCCTCTGCAAGAGGAGTGAGCATTTTAACCCCTGCGCTATCTCTCCGGATCCCTCCCTCATTTGAGATAGGGTTTTACACAGTAGCCCAGGAAGGCCTTAGCTTCCCTGCAGTTCTTTGCTTTAGGTGTCAATCACTCTGCCAAACTTGATACTTCTTTAAAAATGAAGTGGAAATAGCTTACAAGTATTAAAAAAATACTCAAACCAAATCAAGCCCCAAACCAAACCAGACAATCCCTCCAACCTGAACTCCTCACTCTCACAAGTCATCGGAGAGATGTAAACCTGCGTGTGTAAATCATCAGGGAGATGTGAACCTCGTCAGCATGTGCTCAGGGATAAAGCAAGAATGAACAAATGGCGATAAGGACATGGAGAAAACCACGCACAGGTGGCAGGGAATGTACACTTCTCTGGCTAGTATGGAAAATTCACGGGAAAAGCATAGGTCCAGCACAGGATCTGTTTCCCCTACTTCCGGTAAATATCCACAGGAAATGAAATCAGCACCGTGCAGAGATGTGCTACAGCAACGCTCACAGCAGGCAGGGCATGGAGTCAGCTGAGATGCCAACTGATAGATGAATAGATCAAGACTATGTAGAGTACATACACAAAATGGAGCATTATTTAGCCATGAAGAAAAAAGGTAAACATTTATCCATTTTACTGTTACCTCCTCTGAGCCTTTGGAAGGGCAATGTAACTCCAGTATCCCCCAAGGATCCAACACCTCCACATGGAGAAAGTGAATATTCTTGTAGGAAGTGATGCTATTCCGTTACACACTTAGGCATGAAAACCCCTAGCTACTCACAGATGTGGTGACAACACCTGGCAGCTGCCAGGAGGGGTAAGGGCTATACTCTGGGCATTCGCGACCCCACATTCTTACTCACATCTCTGAGGCACAGCTTACGGGGGTAAGGGCATCCATGCACTGCTACCTCCCACAGTACAGTCTAGGGTCATACCGCCTTCTTGCTTAGAAGAACCCTCTGTGGTAGAGTCTGATGCCCTTTGCTTTTATTGTTGTTGCTATTTAGAGAAAACCACTGCATAATACAAACAAACAAAAACAACAAACCAGGATCTAGTCTGGCACTTGATGACTCAACATGACATTAAGTCTTAAGGTCATTCTGCAAAATGAAACTCTGATGCACTCTGGTCCACCACTGGAGCCCTAACACCCCTGACTTCTCCATCTCACTTTGGAGCCCCAGTTTTACAGTCAATAATTTCAGAGACCCTGCCATGTCCTATTATCTGCCTGCAGAGACTAGCAACTAAACAGCCCACTAACCACTGATTTTGGATACGGAGACTCACAGGGGTGTCTGGAAGCTGAATCTGTCAGCCATGCTGGGTCAGAAGCCTGAGGTTGAGGTCTGCTCAGACAGGTGGCTGCTGGATTCGGGGTAGGTCCAGTCTCGGCTCCCTGGTCTGTGTGATGCTACAGTCCCAGCAAATGCAGTGGGAGAGCAAGCTTGGGGCATTTTGACTGTTGTTACCCAGGGGAACAGGTAGGGTACTGTCTAACATGGAGACGTACTGGTGAGGAGCATACCCCAAGGGAGGCTGCATTTAGGAACCAAAGGATTCCCAGACTCCAGGGAGGGGCTAGGGAAGGGAATACTGTTACCTAGAACAGGTCTATTTTGCTGGAGACTTTCTGGCTACTGAAAAGGAGGTGAGATCACGGGATCCCCAATTTTTCTCTTCCATCATCAGATCCTGCAATCTACTATTTAGGAAGCACTCCTACCCATTAACCTTCCCAATGACTCTTGGAAATACGTTCTTCACATGTCAGATGAATAAGAAAAAAAAAAAAAAAAAAAGGAAGCACAGAGGGGTTAAGGAAGTTGCCCAGTGACACTCAGCTATAAAGTTGTAGCAAGGAGACCTGAGCCCAACAGACCAAGCCTCACATTTGGCATATCCTCTTAGCTGAAGAGGATAGAAGTATGTGCTGTCTTTCAGCTTCACCGAAGTTTGGGAAGTCACTTCTTGCACATCATATATACTTGATTTGAGGAATTATTGTAGGCTGGTGGAAAGTTCCAGAACAGAAAAATGAGGGGCTAGAGTCCCCTAACAAAGAATGAATTGAGGATGCCCATGGAACAGCAGGGTTGCCTCTGCCTGTCTCTCCACCTATTCTGAGAGTTTTCTGACAGGGGGCTTAGGACTGAGCGCTACTGTTCTCAGGGAACTCACAGTCTGGGGGACAGACAGCAGAGTGACATGACACAGCTTCATCTGCTCCGAGATAGATGCACACTGGGGACTTGGGTGTGTAAGTGGGGGTGACACAGACAGGCAACTGGAGACAGCTTCCTGGAAGAAAGACCCCATGCCTTTATCCCTGGCAGCCAGGAAAAGAAGAAACTTCTGGGAGTGCATGGCAGACCTGGAGGTGGGGCCCAGACTCCTGACCCTTGGAGGCTACAGTTAAGAAGATCTCCTTCGGCAGGAAGGCAGGGGAGCAAGTAGAAGGTGACAGCTATCCTTTCCCACAGGTCTGGCTAAGGAAATGGGGTCAGAGGTGGAGGGCAGTGGCAGGCAGGAGATGGATAGTGACGGTCTCTGTGGCTGGGGTGGAGGTCTCTGGAGCACTTGCAGCTGTCCATGAGCAGGAGTCAGTGAGATGAGCCACATGCCACCCCTAGCCATGCCTATGCCCTTGCTGGAACCCACGTGTCACACAGACCAGAGAATCTGGGTGGCAGCTCGCTCTTCTCAGCAAGTCCCACATGCGCTGACCTGCGGTATTCCCTCACTGGCCTCCCTTCCCAGCTCAAGGGTAGGGCTGGGAGTCTACATGCAAGGTGGCCATCTTGACTATCTAACATATTTGCATCTAACCTATTTCTGTTTCTCCATCTTCAAGGAATCCCCCAACTCCCCAGCCAGTTTCTCTTGAGAATGTTTTCCCTCTAGTCATATGGGACTATGTCCAGCTCTGGGCTTTGGCTACCTTTTGCCTTAGAGAGAAATACTTTTCTTCCTAGGCATTGTCCAAAGACATAAACTTGATCTGGCAGCACATGGGAAGAGCCCCCCAGGAGTGTTGATAGAAGCAGACACTGTTTCCTGTCACGTCATTTGAAACTCCGAGATTCAGCAGCACCTGTAGCTGAAGCCCACAAGCTCAGTGACTAGGGATTAGATTTGTTTGTCACCTGTGTCTTTGGGAGGCCAGCCTCTAAAATCACTAGTCATGGCAAGGGCCCTGCAGACAGAGGAAGAAAACTACTCGTATGGGTTCCTCAGAGTCACCTCTGCTCTTTACAAACACAAGCTCCACAGTTCAGAGATGTGGCGGGCCAAGCACATGCTCTTGGGCCACTGCTCCCATCCTGCAGTACCTGCACAGGTGCCTCTTTCTCATCGGCTTTGTATGTACACCTTTGTGTACAGGTGGCTCTTTCCCCCCGGCTTTGTGTGTACATCTTTGTAAGATGGTTAGGTAACTTAATGAATTATGAACTCAAAATCTCCCTGGCCCATGCCCAAAGTCCAACATCTGGGAGGGAAGGGTTGGGGAAAACATCTAGACTAGAGAAAAGGCACGTTTAGGGTTGGGGGGCGGTGACTACAGTAAGCTGCTGAGTCCCAGGGGAGCCACGGTAGAAGCAGTGACTGTGATGGGGAGGAAGGAGGTGAGGCCAACGGAGGCCCCGGCTGCAGAGCCCTCTGCTCATCAGAACAGGGGCCTCAGAACAGAGCTGTGCATATTTCCTGCTGTGATTTCTCAGTGTAGGCAGAATTTGAAATAAGAGCTTCTGTAGGCATGGGGACAGCTTCTAACCCTTTTGACTCGGGTGGGAGTCACCAAGCAAGACACAAGCTTTCTAAGTTCCTCTGTTCCACACAGAAAGTAAAAGTCAGAACTTAGCACTTGGCGTGCCTTTCAAAAGGATGAAACTTCACTCTCGGGGTCTATTGGGACACCAAGGTCATGTCTGAGAGTGAGCAGGTAGCTTCTGTGTGGAGTTTCGTGACCCAGTGACTTGGTGGAACTGTCACCTCTTGTCCCCTTAGGTTGCAGCAGGAGCTGCTCTCCTCCCTTCTGCGAGTGGACCTGAGCAGGGTTTGGGGAAAGGGTTGCTGTTCTGAGCAGGAGCTCGTCCTGAGGCCGGGGTATATAGCACACCCAGCTCCAGACATCAAACCCTCTTTGTAAGCATTTCAAGAAGCAAATCAGTCTGCCATCAACACTAGGAGTTGGGGACTCTGCGAAGACTCAACAAGGTGACCCAAAAGATCATACACGTTCGGAGTTTCAGGCAATAACCGTTCAGAGCAGAGGAATGGGACGACTCCTGCAGTGACTTATTTCTTCAGAGAGATCCGAGGTTCTGGTTTATTGAGGAGATTCCTCTAGCTGCTTCTGCCTGGGCCAGTGGCTGGATGTTTTAAACCACAATCCAAAAACAAGGGCGCACGCTTTGTGGACTTTCAATTGTTGGGCAGACTTTTTGCAGGGTACCCCAGGGACAGATGCACCTTTATTTGACCACCAGGGCAGAACAAGATCTCTGCACAGCCCAGAATATAATAAGGTCACATGCTGAACATCCAACCATTTTCAGCTCGTACTCTTCTCAGGGTGGATATTTTCCCACTATCTTGGGACTTTTAGGCACCGTAAGAGAAGACAGTAAGTAATCCCCGGAGCAAGGAGGGGCATTCCTTGTCAGAGCTGGCCTTGCGGAGGCAGGCTCTCCCCTGCCTGCTTGTACTCTCCTGGCTCAGAGGGGTGCAGAAGACCAGCGGGTTCTTTGCAGTTTTTCCCTCTCGGAGTCAACTGGAAGACCTGACCCACAGTCAACCTACTTCTACTCCTGGCCCTGGGTCAGTTTTTTTTTTTTCCTTTTCTTTTCCACCAGGAGTCCAGCCAGCACTGTTCTTAGCCATGGATACAAACTGTGGAGGCATTTCCTGTTCCAGGTGGTTTGGAGCAGAAAGCCAGCCAGCGTGGGCTGAAGGTAGGCGGGGGTGAAATTCTTCAGGAACTGCTCCCAGCAAATGTGAGAGTAATTCAGAATTACACTGGGTTGACTTCCAAAGCTCCCAGCCCTGAGTGGAAACACGGCCTGTTGGAGCGGACTCTAGAAACATAACGAGCAAGCGTGGACCACCTTCAGGCTTGCTCCCGTCCGTGTGCCAGGGCCTGAAATCCTGGGATTATGAATTTGGGGTAAGATAAGGGGACCAAGGCAGGTTCCAAGATCCCATGGAGGCACAGCACTGCTTCTGGGAGCCAAGTCATTCAGACACTTAAATCAGTCTTCTTGGGATACAGATTAGCTTCTCTCCAGTGCACAAAATGAAATGTCATCTCCATCAGTCAACCTCTGGCCAGAGCTGGACTCCACTGGCAATTCTGAGGGGCTGCAGGCTGCAGTGAATTCAGATGGAGGAAGGAACTGGGCATACAAGTAGGCCTCCAGGGGCTTTGGCTTGTTGTCTGCGGATCTAGCACAGCTATGATACTCTGTGGTATTTTGGGATGTGGGGGGTCAGGTCTCTAAAGGACATCACTGTCCAGTAACTGGGAACCACAAACACGGGCATTACTACTCTCCTTTGCATATGTGGCCTCTAGGCTTCCACAGTAGAGCTGACAGGACCAATTAACAGCAAGCCCTCTGCCCCCAGCAGCATCCACCAGTTTTGTTTTTTTTTTTCCCCCAGACCCTGATGTGGGTTCCAGCGAAGAGTTCCTTTATATTCTAGGGCTTAAATACTGAGGATTTATTGATTCTGATATCGTCCTCTGCCATGTTTACACTCCACAGAAAAGCAGAACTAGAGGAGGCCTTATCATTTCATTCAGGCACGTGGGGATGGGACAGGCAGGATGGGTGCTGGGGCCTCTTGGGAGCCTGCTGAGTACCTGTTGCTGGCCTTATGGAAAAACTGATGTGGGGCACTCAGAACTGGGCCAGCTCTTAGACCACTGGCTTCATAACTTCGTAAGATAGGGGTGAGACTGGACCTTGGCCTCTTGTGGAGTCTCAGTGTCCCCCTTAGAATAGAAGCATGGTTCTCTGGGAAACAATACATTCCTAGAGCACTAGTTGGGAAAGGTAAATTTGGGGAGACACTGAGTCTTCTAATGACAACACTGCGGAAGTAGACCCAGCTTCCTCAGGTGCACAGGAAGGGATGGGGTCTCCGGGAATTTAGGAAAAGGCTGCCACTCTGGAAAAGTTGTCCGAAGCAGCACACAGCCTGTTTTAGGCAGCGTTCATACGCATCATCCTGTGTCATGGGACAGAGTGTGGTAGACTTGGCTGGTAGACCTCTGTGGTAGACAGAGGCCGATGTGCAGTGTCCCTTGGAGTGTCTCCCCCTCAGCCAGTACAGCACGTCTAAGGCTCTACACAATAGTACCATACAATAGTACCACAGTCTTGGTTAACATGTATCTGCTAGAGATTGATTTTGTGTCCGTCTCATTAGAGTTAACTCAAGTTGTGACCACTTCTAAGAAAGCCATGGATACTTTTGTATAATCTGAAAAGGTAGGAATGTGGTCTAAGACACAATTTCTTTTTCTATCAGTGTTAAAAGTTCAAATTAAAAGGTTTCATGGGCAATTCTGATTTACCCCAAATACTGAGCAATTATACCCCTCCCTGACACCTTGCCTCATAGGCTGAAAGGCTGAATAGGATATCAGCCATGTCTCGTTTGAAATTTAAACCAAACAAGGACCATGGGGTTTAGACTGACCAAAGAATATGGGTGACAGCATTTCTGTCCGAGTGAACCAAGAGCAGAGCAGCCCCTGAAGCCCTAAGGAGTGTTTGTGTTCTTCCTGAGGCCTGTGGAAACAACCCAAGTTCACTGCAGTGCCCTGACTCCCTGCTGCTCAGGACCAGCTGATCTTTGCTGGAGGTTAATGGCAAGACTGGAATCACTCACAGGGCCTCCTTTAGCTGGGGGTGGGGGCATGTTTTACTGAATCAGTCCTTCTATAGGGTCAATGAGCTCCAGTCAGGACAGAATCCAACCCCGTAGAGATACATAGGTGTATGAGTTTGAAGTCAGCAGAGTCGGTCACTGTGACTTTAGGTACCCAGAGCTCAGGGAAGGCCAGTACTGCTCTGCATTTCCATTCAGCTGAGCACCATTGCTCCTCCCTCAGTAAGAAGCAGCTCCAGAGAGCCTGCAGGGGCTTGCTGAAGGATGAGCCGTGGCCTACACTGTCTGGGCTAATTGCACTGGACTCTTCAGCAGTGATTTTGGGAAACATACTTCCCTAACACCTCATGGATTCCTCCACATTTTCATTCTCCACCCTGTCCAAAAGCGAGGGCTCTAATTGAACCCTACACCCCCCCTCCCCCGCCCCAAACATACCTTGGATCTTGCTGCCAAAAGTGCTGTCTGGTCCATTTTGAGTACTTATAGTATTACAATGAGAGCCCAGGGGTAACACCAGGCTTAACCGGGACAAGGTGTATAGGAGTGCACATACACACAACAAGGGGAGAAAGATGCAGGACCAGAGCTGCTAGAACCTAGTCATCAGAATCCCTAGAGCAGCAACTTCGTGTGAATGAGTTTTGTTTTACCCAGGAAACTGTGAGCAGGCTTGTCTTCTACCACGCGGATCCTCCGAGCTCCGGCCGGAATGACAGCAGCTTCGATATAACCTGTGGTGACAGATGACATACAGCTGAAGCACACCTCAGTCCTGGATCAGAGGCCCCTCCAGACTCCCCCATCTAAACTGCCCGACCACGCCCCCCT
This sequence comes from Peromyscus melanophrys, assembly GCA_902168415.1. NCBI lineage: Eukaryota > Metazoa > Chordata > Mammalia > Rodentia > Cricetidae > Peromyscus > Peromyscus melanophrys. The sequence goes on from CABHPR010149908.1 coordinate 34,910, forward strand.
GTGGTGGGCTCAAAGACTGCAGGCTGACACAGGCTGAGAGCGCAAACACCAACTCACACTGAGTTCTTTCTTCTAAGTCTACAATTTCTTGGCCATTCAGTTTCTAGAACACTCCACTGGTATGCACTCTATGTTGCATACCATAGGTGTGCAATTCCCTCTCTAGAACATGTATTTTTAAATCCCAGAACCCAGTTGCTCTAGATGGAGTCCAACCCTGCAGAGCTATGCAGGTGTCTGTGTGTGCTAGAGTGTGCTGTCATTTGGAAATAGGAGGGTTGCACACGTATTTAGCTAATATGACGTCCTATTGGAGTTAGGAGGGCCTTAATCCAATATGACACGATACCTTTTTATTAAAATTAGATTTACTTATTTGTTTATTGTGTGTGTGTGGGGGGGGTACCTGTGTCACACTGCATGTGTAGATAATGTCAGGGGCAGACTTAGGAATGTCAGTTCTCTCTTTCCACCACGTGGGTTCTAGGGATCAAACTCAGGTCATCAAGCTTGGTGGCAAGCACCCTTATCTGCTGAGCCATCTCGTCAGCCCTAAATACCTTTGAAGAAGGAGGGATTTGCATACAGGTATGGCACAGGCAATTGCTTTGAGAATACGAAGGTGGAGACTACAGCGACGCTTCCACACACCAAACAGCACCAGAGTGCCCACCACCAAAAGCCAGAGGAGACCAGACCGACCCCACCCACGCCTTCGTCTTAGACTTCCTGTCTCCAGGCTAAAACCCACAATTCTATTGTCCCTGCCACCTGGCCAGTGGCACTTTGTTCTGGCTGCCTGGAATCAACATGGGCGCACACAAGGAGGTTCCTTCATGCTCTGTCACAGTTTGAACATCCTTACAGGATCATAACAAAAGGCAACGAGATTCATCCCACAACGAAACCATGATTTCCCCTTGCTGCACACCACCTCCTGCCTCCACTGCCCTGGCGAGGATTTCTGACTGTCACGGCATATACTTTTTCCTGCTTCCTTGATTATTTCCACGTAGCGTGGGAGCTGTGCATGCTGCGGCTGTTCATGGTGCTTGGAAGTGAGTAGTTAGTAACCCTTCAGGGTGGAAATGCCTTGCGGCTGTCAGGGAGCCAGTCAGGGAATGTCAAGTCAACTGGGAACACTGTGTCAGTAAGTGGCCCGATGTGACTTTGGGATTCTGGAGTGCGGACTGGTAATCATTTACACCTGTGTCTGGGCTTGAGCCTGGGGTCTGCATTTCCCTCAGCCTCTGTGAGGATGCTGTGTGTCCCAAATGTGATCACTGAAACACTAGAGGGGCTCATATTTAAAAACACACTTACAGATTTCTAGGTCTAGCTACATGAAGGCTAGAAAATATCTGGATGGTTATTTACAGATTGATTTTCTCACAATACAGATGCTCTTTCATTATAAAAAAATAGTGCTCAATAATTAAAGCAACCTAATCAAACTAAAAACTAAAATTTGACTTATACTGCTAAAAAAATTTGACATATACACTAAAAAAACATATTTCAACATTTTATCAGGCTTTTCAAATGTCTTAGTACATTTAAACACACACACATTCTTTTCTGTTAATCTGATGCTATACATTCTTGTAAGGTACAAGGAGAATTTAAAATACAGCCATGCGATGTACAAACATTCATGTAAAGTTAAGCAAGCACCATGTATATGAACAAGAACACTGTTTTGCAAGGTACAGATCCACACCTCATCTAAACCAGTGGCTCTCAACCTGTGGGTCGCAACCCCTTTGGCAAACTTCTATCTCCAAAATATTTACATTATGATTCATAACAGTAGCAAAATTACAGTTATGAAGTAGCAATGAAATAATTTTATGGTTGGGGGTCATCACAACATAGAAGAAGTGTATTAAAGGGTCGCAGCATTAGGAAGGTTGAGAACCACTGGCATAAACCATAGAGAGTATAAATACTGTTTGATTGCTCTGAGGTCTTGTATTGTTGGGAAGAAAAACACTACCACAATCTCAATAGATACACAAAAACAATGGATTAACTTCACTGTCTCTTCGTGACACAAGCTGTTCAATCTCTAGGGAAAAAAAAGAACTTCCCTTACTCACTCTGTTCTCAAATATCTTTTTCAATGGAAAAGAGCCTTATGAATGCTAAATGCTATCCATCTTTATTCATTTTTTTTTTTGCTGATTACAACAGGAATAGACATATTCTGCATTTCAGTGTGTGAAGGTAAGGTTATTTACATGTATATATCACATGCATTGTATATAACATAACCATAGTAGGCCTGTGAGCTGTGAGGGACAGGACAGTGAGGTACAGAGCAGGAATTTCCCCTGGTTTATAGTGTAATTTGTTAGCACATGGCTTTACACATACCAGTGAACTCATTTTTATGATAAAACAATTTCTATTTTTTTAAGTTTACACAAAATACATGAGATAACAGACTGTAGAACTTTTATGAACAGTTGAATCTTAAGGACACTTTATCCCATTTACCTCTCCTATTGGAAACACCTTTATCGTTTGATATATGGTCACTTATATGTGTTCTTGTAAAATATATTTGGATAAATATATATAATATATGTATTTGTCCACATTGTACATGAATGTCAGGAGTAGCATTATGACTCAGTATCATATGATACTACAACATTTTAATAAATATTTGCTATTTTAAAACATGACCCATCTGAAAGATCATATGCATTACTGTATATAGTCCTGCTTCACGTTTTTGTTTAAATTGTTAAGTAGTTGATGCAACTATTTCCTTGGTGATGGAGATGTATACAGGTATAAAATAGGCAGCATTGGCCCACAGTCATCAGAGATATGCTCAGGTCGCCTTCCTGCCTTCATTTCGTGACAGCCAATAGAAGGCTATTTGATTCTTACAACTGCTCCAGTTTTTGAGATATAAGATCAAGCAAGCTGCTCCAAGACATGCTGCCTACACTGTGGATTGTGAAGACTGTGTACATGTGGTAGAATTTAATCCCTTTGAGAGTGGGGATTCAGGAAATCTAATTGCATATGGTGGCAGTAATTATGTGGTTATTGGCATGTGCACATCCAGGAGGAAGAAAGATATATCGAAGGAATTCAGTACAAAACACTACGGACATTTCATCATAGAGTCGATGGCATAGCCTGGAACTCAGAGACTAGGCTTGATTCACTGTCTCCAGTAACCACATTTTGTACTTCAGCTGCTGATACGAAGATTAGATTGCTTACTTCGGATCTTCAAGATAAAAACAAATATAAGATTTTGGAGGGTCATGCAGATTTCATTAATGACTTGGTGTTCCATCCCAAGGAAGGCCATGAAATTGAAAGTGTAAGTGATGACCACACCTGCCGGATTTGGAGCTTGGAAGGGAAGCAGCCACCTCATTTTCTTCTTCGTTCTGGAATGAGTGTGTGCTGGCACCCTGAGGAAACTTTTTTTTTTAGTAGAAATACTTTTTAATTGTAATGACTTTCAGGAGAGAATGTAACTATGGTTACACTGAACAGAATTAGATACTTTATTTTTATCATCTACTGGAACAAAAAGTAGGTACTTTGAAGGTATTTCAGATGACAGAAATGTAGGAACGAAACTTCCATCCATTAAAACAAAACAGAACAAAAAGCAACTACATCAAGTCAATGTTAAATCATTGACAACTACATGATTTAAACACAAGTACAGAGATTTCTGTGATTTTGTGTGAACCATAACAGACTTCTTCATCTTGCAGATGAAATGAATGATCATCAAAGCACACTGTCCTACATCCTGATCAATCCATCTCCAGATACCAGGCTTGAGCTGAATGATGTTGTGTAAGTTGACTTCATATAGCAGATTAGGGATATATACATTACTAATCTGCCTTCTATTTTATTTACCATTATAATCTCTTATTTGTTGATGTGATGAGCATGCTTGGGAAAAGCTATTTTTGGCGAGCATATGCATCCCTGTGTTTCTCCGTGTAGTACTTTAAAATGTAGAATTGTTGAAAAGAAGGCTTGTTAAGTGAGGAAATAGTAGCAAACATTCTCTATTCTGTGAGCAAATACACACTTTAAAATCAAGAGAAAATCTTACTTACTGAGGAAACTTTTAAGCTGATGGTTACAGAGAAGACCGGAACAATCTGGTTTTATGATAACCTAGGGCCCAACAGGCAATTTCATCTCTTCAGTCAGAACAGACATCTTAAGGTCAGCACAATGGTGCTTGAAAAACACCTTCAAAGTTGGTGCTGTTGCAGAAAATGATTGGATTATTTGGGATATCACCCGAGAGACAAGACCTGTTCATATGGATCGAGCACACTTATTTAGTTGGTCTGCAATTAGCGAAAACTTATTTGCAACCCCTGGCTATCCTGGCCAAATGGCAAGTCAGTTTCAAGTTCATCATTTAGGACACTCTCAGCCCATCCTCACTGGTTCTGTAGCTGTCAGATCTGTTCTTTCCTGGCATAGAACACTCGTGCTATGTGCAGGTATAGATCACAAGCTCTTGCTTTGGGTGACAGAAATATGATTTTCCTCTTTTTTTTGATCCTACACTTTGTAGTTTTAGTATATATTTTGGAGAAATCATTGTTTTTGTATTAAATATACTATAAATTTAGAAATGTCTCAGTTGCCTTTTCTGATAAGTAAAATAATAAAGACTTCTTGAAAAACTAAAAAAATAGCCAATGTTAGAGATAGTGCTATGTCATAAATAAATATATGCATAAAATGTCAACAAGATATCAGTGAACCCAGTGGAGCAACATCTAAAAAGAACTGTATACTATGATTCATATGGTTTACTTCGGGAATGCAAGGTAATCACCCATATTAATAAGAGATAAAATCGACATGATTATCTCAGTAGAAACAAAGAATACTAGGAGTAGAAAGGGAATATCCTCAACATGGTGAAGGTTATCTACAAATAATTTCACAGCATAACTAATTTCAAAATACTGAATGACATTTTTTCCCTTGGATCAGGGATTTTTTTTTTTTTTTTTTTTTTGGTTTTTCAAGACAGGGTTTCTCTGTGTAGCTTTTTGCCTTTCCTGGAACTCGCTCTGGAGGCCAGGCTGGCCTCCAACTCACAGAGATCCGCCTGCCTCTGCCTCCCGAGTGCTGGGATTAAAGGCATGCGCTGGCTGGATCAGGGATTTTTAAAAAGCATATCTTGCTTGCCTTTTTAATTCAACAGTGTATTGGAGGATTTTAGACAATTGGGCAAAAATAAACATGTAAATATATAAATACATGAAAGACAAAGATAGGAGCAAAAAATGTAAGATTATGTCCACTTGTAGATGCTAACATCATATGCACATCAAATCCCAAGAATAAACTAAGGTAACTGTTGGATGATATGGGACCAACTATAAAAATCAGCTGCATTAGGAAGGAACAGTTGAGAAACTGTTTAAGTACCATCTAAAAACAATAAAAAATTTCAGAATAAATTTAAGACAAGATCTGTAAGTCTTCTACACTGAAGGCTACAACACATTCCTTCTACATACGAAGGAAGATCTAAGCAATTAAAAGATATCCTATGTTCATGGATGAGAAGGATTTCTTTTTGGGGGTGGGGTGGGGCTGGGACTTGATTTAGGACCTTGTGCACCCTAGGAAAGCAAAGCAGGCTACCACTGAGTTCCATCCACAGCACCACAAGACTTAATTACAATAAGGGAAGTTATCAAATGATTTGTAGATTTAAGATAATAACTATCAAAATCCCCCAAAGATTTGTTTTTGCCAAACACAACAAATTGATCTTAAGATTCATATGGAAATGCAAGGGATTCATGATAGTCAAAACAATATTTCAAATGAAATTGGAAAACTCACACTTTCTGATTTCCAAACATCTCAGCTAACTGCACTAATCAAAACAATGTGGTATTGGCAAGAGGATAGATAATTCTATCAATGGAGTATGACTGAGAGTCCAAGAGTAAACCATGTGTTGCTTATTTAAAGCAAAGATGCCAAGAATATTCAACGGAAGAAGAATAATCTTCAACAGTGTTGGGATAATTGGCTATCCCCTGTCTCAGACCATACCCTCCAACAAAACCCAGCTAACTACAAGTAGATCACGGACCTAAATGTAAGAGGTAAAACTACAAACTTCTGAAGACAAACAGAAGTTAATCTCTGTGCCCTAGGACCAGGCAGTAGTTTAATGCTATAGCAGCCAAGGAAAGACAAAACTTGGATTCTATCGAAGTTAAAAAGCTCATCCTTCTCCATCATGGACAGTGTGAAAAGGCAGTTCATAATGCTGGGGTAAGAAATCATTGTTAGTCAATTATCTCACCAAGAATCTGCATTCAGAATAAATAAATCACACAATTCAGCCAGAAAACAAACATTCCAGCTTAAAATAGGCCAAGATTCCAACAGGCCTTTCTTGAAAAATGATAGACCTGGCCATTACCTACACTCATGAAAATACAGCACATGTCACGAGTCACTAAGGAAACGCCGATGGAGAGGACGAGGTACCACATCTTACCCACTGTAACTGCTGCATCAAAGGGCAGCAGAGGAAGTGAGGACGGGTGAGCAAGTGGAGGGAGTGGAACCCGAATTCACTGCTAGTTAGAATGCAAGGTGTCTCAGCCACTTTGGAAATGTTTGGTAGTTTCCCAAAAAGTGAAGCACAGAATTTTTCTACCCAGTTCTACCCCAGGACTGTAACACACACAAAGGAAATGAAAGCATGTGTTTGCATAAAACTTGTGCACAAAGTCTTATACCAGTGCTATTTGTGGTAGCAAAAACAATACAAAACAAAACAAAAACCTGAAACTGATGAATGTGTTGTAAATGGGGTCTAGCTGGAAAAATGCAGTAGTATTTGACGAGAAGAGATGTTGCTGTATGTTCTAACAAAGACAAACTTTGAAAACACTATGCTAAGTAAATGAAGCCACACCTCCTGTTCATGACTGTAGTTATGTACTGTTCAGAACATGCAAATATTGATATATTCTGTATTGATATACAGAAGTACATCAGTAGTAGCCTAGGGTTGGAGTAGGAGGAAAATCTGGAAGGGTTTCCTCTAAAAATGCCTCCTTTCTTTAAAAAAAATGGCTACAATTAAAACCACCATCACATCACCACCACCACCACCACCACCACCACCACCACCACCACCACCAACAACAACAACAACAACAACAACAACAACAAAACCACTCCCCTCCTCCCCCAACTACACTCATTTTGAGATTGCACTAGATTTTATACCCTAGATATTTCTTAGAGAAATTAGTTCCTTCTGGGGAATTTGAAGAATTATTGGATTCTGGGCATACATAATAGTGAAGTGTCAAAGATAAAAACTATTCAGGGTCAAAGTGATTAAAATATTTTTCAGAATTTCCATTTAAACCAGAAGCCACACACTTGGGAACAAGATGAGCTTGTGCATCTGAGCTGTGCTCTGGGTGGTGGGGTGGTGGGGTGGGGTAACGTGTGGGTGGTGGGGTGGTGGGGTGGTGGGGTGGTGAAGTGGTGGAGTGGTGGAGTGGTGGGGTGGGGCAAGGTGTGGGTGGTGGGGTAGCTGCCGAGGGGTGGGGTCTTTTTTTCTGTTTTGTGACTAACAGCTTGGTAGCAGCATCATGAGCTTGCAACATCTGAGGCCATGTGTGGAGCTGCCTAGGTCTTAATTAGTTGATTTCCCGAATTCCAGAGCAAGGAACATTTGCAGCCAGGCATGGTCACCATGCTATTTTTAAATCTAATTTTGGCATAAGTTGCAACACCGAAAGGGCATCTGCTTTCTGTCTCTTCCTGTGCCTCTCCTGGGGTGGAGACGCTCATCAACAGTGGCAAGCTCAGGGCAGATGTGCAAACCAGGCCAAGAAGTGGTGGGGGTGTATGGGCTCTGCTAACCTTCCTTTCTATTACTATTTTCTCTGTTCTTTTCTTTTTTCTTATCTATCTATCTATCTATCTATCTATCTATCTATCTATCTATCTATCTATC